>JAKKZN010000010.1:3428912-3440091 GCA_033441825.1 Pangasius elongatus
CCACAGAGTTCAGTGGTGTGTGTTCCAGTCTTTTCATTACTGAGTTCTTCTGATGATGTTGTCTCGTTACTTGTTTTCTGAATATTCACATTCAACAGATCTTGGAGAAAAAGTCCAACAATTTGCGATTTCTTAAAAAATAATTTGGAAAAAAAGCACACAGAAAGCATCACCTTACTCATCTCTGCTCGTGTTTTAAGCAGCCCTCATGTTGAGTGAAGATCAGGACTGAAGCATTACAAATTGCAAACAAATGACAGGAAAGCAGCTAAATTAAAAAAAAAAAAAAAAAAAAAGAGAAAGAAAGAAACCGTAACAGCATATGAAGACACTCCATTTTGGAATGCACTTCATATTTATCTCCATCCTTCACCTAGCTTGAATGTTCTCTCTCTTTCATTTTTTTCCTACAACCCCCCCCTCTCTTTTCCTTTCCCCTGTTAAAGAACATTAAAGCATTTCTGGTCTGCATCATTTCTAATTAAAGTGTTTGTTGTCATTCTCAGATCCGCAGTGTGAAATCAAGCTAGCAGTTTTACACGGGGAGCCGTGCGGCAAATCAAACACGCGCGCATCTCGCGCACACACACATGCACACTTCAATCACTTCAAGCTCATATATATGTGCCTTTTGTTAACTTTGCTATCTGCATGCTAAGCCAATTTTCTACTTAGTCTCCAGCATTTCGAAGGGCGCTTTCTTTTCCTTATGTGGTCTTAATTCCTAGCCCTGTAAGATAAGCACTGCCAGGAGACACACAAGGAAAAAAAAAAAAACGCACACATATTTATTCATACAAACATTTAACATTTTTAATCATTTCCCCAGTTCCTGAAATTTGCTCATTTAAATGAAAAGCAGTGTTGAGAGCATTGGGGTGCTGTAAGCGTAAGATGTTATGTTGTTTTTCTATATTTTGAGCAGTTATCTTGCTGAAACCACTTTCTCCTTCATTTGTTTGATCTCCACTCCTGCTCTGTTTTCCACATATTAACACAGAAGGCACTGTATAGCTATCCGAAGGCTGAACTGAATAACATGGTTGTCATAACACGCTCTTCAAGTTAGAAATGGTGAAAAACACACAAATGATTTTCTCCTCTTTCTCCGCTGGCTTCGAAAGTAAATTTCAAGGTTTGGCTTTTGCGACTTGGCCATTACAAAAGTGTCACTGCGTTCACTGAATTTGCTGCGTTTGTCATGACACATGGCATGTCATGTTTTTCCTCATTAACGCAGAATGTGTGTTTGGATGGCAGGAATATTCATTAAGCGCTGTGTGGTTGAGCTTGCGGAGAAAGGGAACGGCTGAGAGCAGCTGGGTTTCATGCCACGGCACCCCGACAAGCGGCTGTGCAGTTCACACTCTCCGACTGCAGTCTGGACCGAAGAAGCTTTCATTATTCTGCCCCCATCATCATCTCTTTCCTCCACATACACACACACACACACACATACACACACACACATGCTCTCTCTCTCTCTCTCTCTCTCTCTCTCTCTCTCTCTCTCTCTCTCTGCTCTCTGAACTGGAAAATTGGCTCAAAAAGGGCCACTACTGTGAACAAGGGCCGATGCTCAGCTGGACTTGGCTGGGTTTATCTTTCAAGCCGTAAAAGAAAGTGCGAGGAAGAGAGAGGAAGACAAGAAAAGAATAGTTTTGACCAGTCACCGAAACCAATAACTAGCACAGACCTATTTGCCACGGTTACTTCTCTCTCTCTCTCTCTCTCTCTCTCTCTCTCTATCCTTCTCTCTTTACCCCTTTTTCTCAACCACCCCCCCCCCCCCCACCCTCTTAAGATGCCGTTTATCTTTGTGAAATTGAATCTGTCATTGTTTCAGCAGCAGCTGTGGGATTTGGGGTGTGTGTGTGTGTGTGTGTGTGTGTGTGTGTGTGAGTGTGTGTGTGTGAGAGAGAGAGACTGCAGGTCTTAAGAAGGATCACCCTGTGAAGATGTTAAAGCTCTTTACAGAAGGCTCTCAAAATGGCCCCTCTCTCTGTTGACTTGTCTTTTTGTTTGTTTGTTTGTTTTAGCATTACCGTGGCAAAGAGCCTTAAACCGCTCCCCCGTTCTCTCGTTTCAATCTCCTGCACATATTAGCTAGCTGAAAATGTGCTGACTGTGTCTTATTTCGCTAGTGAATCTCGAGAATGAAATGAATAGGAGTGTTTGGGTGGTTTTGAGTTTTAGGCTGCAACTGCAGACCTAGTGTCAGTGCTGTCAGGTTAGACTTAGGCTGAAGTTCTTGAGTAACTAGGTTCTTGGTTGAGATGGCTCTGACCAGCTTAGTGCTAGAAGGTTCTCGATAATTCTCGAGTTATGAACTGTTGGAGATATTTGGCTTTGTCTATATCTACCAGGTCCACTGGTGTGTATTCTTGCAGGTTGGGCCAATCCTATCTCTGTTGATAGGTTTAGCATCTGGCTAAGATTATGTAAGGTCAGATGTCCTATTCAAGGATGCTAACAACCCACTGATTAGGACAACAGTGAAGCCAAACTGCCATGATGCTAACATCTAACACTAGGACAGTGTTGGTCACAGGAATCAGGCATCAGCTTTGTCCTGTGTTCCATGCATCCTGCCCTTGTTGATCTACCCTGATGGAGGTCTCACCATCTTAAGAAAATGCTTCAATACTTTATTAGCTCAAAATTGGTGGCCCATGTAAGACTGAGAAAGAGGATCATGTCAGCAGAACTGTAGACTTCAGACAAATTGCAATCTGATGCAATTTCCTTACTAGAACTTTAAAGCTATGGTGGGGAAGACTGCTTACAAATGTGTGACTTTTGATTTGAAATTTGGCTTATGTAGCCAACTATGGCATTAATACATGATACCTAAGAAAATAATTTAAGCTGATTCTGCTACCTAGCTGGCTAGATAGCACAGTGACTAGTTAGTTGTCAAGCTGATCATGAAAAAACACTTCAAATATATTGTACTCAGAGTTGATAAGTATATTCCTGTATTCTGTCCAGTTTTATTCCTGTGTTGGACAGAATACACATGGCAAGTGGTGGCGCAGTGGTTAAGGCTACTGATTGTAAGTTCAAATCCCAGCAGCACCAAATTGTCACTGTTGGGTTCTTGAGCAAGGCCCTTAAGCCTCAGCTGCTCAGTTGTATCTTTTCTCAGTTGTAAGTTGCTTTGGTTAAAAAGCATCAACCAAATGAGCAAGTGTAAAAATGTAAATTGTGAGAGGAAAGTTGACAAGCAAAAAATGTATTTCAGATGTCATTGGATTTGATAAGGCATTGTTAGTTATTGAGTTGGGCTTCTGCATCAAAGGCTGGTTAATATTTGGACAGTAACCACGGAGCCTGAGTAGCTGACATTAGGACAGTGTTGGTTAAGGCGCTGGACCTCCTAGTCACTTAGTTGTAAGCATAGGCGGTGGTTAGAGTAGTGTTTATCAATCCTGGTGCTTGAGTACCACTACCCTGGACAATTTTTTTTAAATGCTTGCTACTCACCCGATTCCACTAATCAGCTAATTCACAAGGTGAGTTAGAAGAGTGAAAACAACAAATTCTGCGTGGCTTTGATACTCCATGAGCAGGACTGAGAAATTGTGGATAAGAGTGTGGGGTCTCAGTGTTGCCCTTGTCATTTGGTAGCACCAGGGCACTGGTTATGAATTTTAATTTTATATGAATTTTAAATCTATGATGAGCAAGCCAGAAGTGATAGTGGAAAGAAAACATCCTTGAGACGACAAGAAATCTTGAGAGGAACCAGAGCCAAAGGGGAACCTGTCCTCCTCTGAGCGACACTAGTGTGATTGTAAATTGTTAATCTCACACAATTGTGCACTATAAAGACAAACAGTATTGAGTGTTTTGAGTGTTTTGAAAGGATGTTCAGTATGAATGTATTGTGAATAAGAGTATTGTGATGAGCACAGGACAGTCTATATGATCACAGCAGGAGTTCCTGAGTACAAATCCACAGTATCCAGGTGAGATTGTCCATTAAAGCAAGGGTGAGACTTAAACTGTTTTTGGGAAGTGCAAATCTTTGGGGTGTCCATGTGGGACCATTGAGAGCAGTAGAAAGTTAGACACAAGTGCAGAATTAGAGCATCTGGATGAATCAGGCAGTAAATTGTTGTCCTGTCTAGTTAATGTGTTTTCCTCTTAGCATCATGGCAGTAAACATTTGGCCTCAGAATTGATCTTGTTGGTCAATTGCAGTCAGTACTGACCTTATTAGTGGGTTGTTAGCTTTAGGGCAGTTTTTTTTTTCAAGTCGTTAGGCCTCAGTGTTGTCCTGGTGTTAGCTGTAGTCTGTAGTTGGGGCAGGTGTGCCTCAGCAGGTTTGTCTCTGTGGAACTCTGGCTCATATCCGGAGCCCTCCGTGCTGTCAGCACTACCGCCCCCTCACACACTCCCTCATTCGCCCATCAGCCCTCCCAAACCCTCCTTCCTGGCCCTCCTGGGGAGCATCGGGAAGCAGCCTAGAGGGATTAGGGCTAAACAAGAGCCGCAAAATCTGCGCCCTCATCCTCTGCTTCCACACGAAGGCTGTGGGCAACCTGCTTAATTCTGTCACTGCTGCTGGCACTGCCAAATACGCTACTGCCTGTGCCAAACCACATCTATCCCTCTGTCTCTCTCCTCCATTCTCTTTCTGTCCTCGCTGTCTCTCACATCTCCCTCGCTTCCACTGTCTTATCGCTCCCCGTCTGTCAATCTCTTAGCTGTTCTTCTTTTTTTTCTTGCTTTGTCTACATACAAAATGAACTGCATGCGCTTGACAATGGCCAAACCAAAATCCTCATCACTTCCCCACTTTTTAGCCAAGTGTGTGATTTTTATATGCTTATGAATTCCTGTGTGTATCTGTGATAGCGTTTGTGCCAGAGTACGCTGCCGAGCATTTGACACTGACAGTAATATCATTGGTTGTGCCCGCTAACTGGAGCTTGGGTTAGGATGAAATGTTGCATGCTGATTATTCACTTTCACAAGCGTGATAAAGCTCTCAACAGGATCTGTCATTCCACTGCTGGCTCCAAAAGTACTAAGAGGCAATGTGCTAAGCACATGTGTTGCTGCGAATGCAGTTTTGTAGTGGTGATCATATGGTTGACCAAAATTGTTATTGGTTGTGGTTACTAATTGGAGAATTAAATATTTATATACTTGGCTAGAATATTATAGAAGAACAGTGTGTTCTGTCCCTCCATAAGTTCTTGCCGTGGCTTTTGTATTTTCCTTTCTTATGATAAATGAGAAAATATTTTAATGCTTTCCACTTGGCCAATAAAAATAAACTGCATTCTAGAGGTGTTTCCACTTCAGGAACTTCTTCAGGAACTCAGAAACCTTAACTAATTTTCCACCAGATGGATTTTAGTTTCTGGGCTCCACAAGTTCCAGGAAGATCTTGCACCAAAGACAGAACCACAGCAGGTTTTAATTCCTGGCCTCTTTTAGTTCCAGGTAGTTCCTGCATCAAGTAGGTGTTTTACTACAGATGAGGTACTAAAGGGGTGGAGCTTGCCAAATTGAAAGTCATAGTCAAGTGCAAGTTTTACAGAATGACCAACCCTCACACCTCTGATTTTTAAAACCTATGTATATCTAACAAGCTTTTATTTTATATAGGAAGCTACATGGCATTACCAGAAAATCAGGCCATTTATAAGATGTGTTTGTTTTTATTCTAGTGGAAAGTGAAGAATGAGTTCCTTGGAAGATTCCACCATGTTGGAACCATGTTTCTGGTGTCTCATTAAGTTTTGTTTCCTCGTTTGGTTTTCTCCTTACTAGATACACATTTTGGAAGTATAAAATCTTTGTAATCCTCCATTAGTGGTGGAAGTTAAAAAATCTTGTTTGTTTTGTTCATTTCTTTCCCATTTGTTTAGCTTCTGAGCTCCATACGCACCAATGGTGAACCTTTGGACTGTTGCTTCAGCCTGACTCAACCCTACCAGATCCTCACCGTGGAACTGCATAAGGAGGCCCATAGCTCCACTGCAGAGCTACATGAGGAGCCCAATCGCTCCAGCATTGAGCTGCGTGAAGAGGCCCAAGTATCTCAAACATGTGTGTATGAGTGCGCTCGTGGATGTTTGCAGCGCCTCTCAGCTACATCTTTACCTCTGTCTTCTGTTCCTGTGTCCTGGTGCCGTGACCCTAGTGAGCGCTGGCTTCTGCTGGGCCTCCAGGATTCCTCTGTGGTGCTACTCCACATCGAAACTGGCCTCCAGACTCGCGTTACCTGCCCCATGCTCCCCTCTGTACTGGTCTGGCACCCTGATGGAGGCTTGATTGTAGTAGCTGGGGGTCAGGGTGAGCTGCAGTGTTTTGATTTGGGACTCAGCCCTCTCCAACTACAGCTCGTGTCTGAGGAAGATGTCATCGGCACGAGGGGCAAGAGTCTGCAGCTGGCCAGGCATGTGAGAATAACCGGTGGGTTGGAGGGTGTGGAGTGGGCACACTCACCAATGTCACAGGTAGGGATGAGTCCAAAGTTTTATTGATTCAAAAAGGTTTGCTTTTGTTAGTCATGAATAGCACAAATGTTTAAAAAAAAAGTAGAGTAAATTGTCAATAGACTGAATACACAAATGATGAACGCAAAACATTTTTAGTAACCTAACTACATTTAGATTTAAAGTTCTGTAAATTTTGGGGTTTTTTTTGTTGTTTTTTGTTTTTTGCCAAACTAAACAGTCAGGCGTTATGTTGGACGTAGGCAGTTTTGCAGTGAATACATACTGTAAACTACAACAAGTGTAGAAGCTAACAATTAGCCACAGTTTTGGTGCCTTATGTTTTTGTTTAAGACATTTAGCTGAGCAAGATGAATATGACTTTTTAAATAATATCTAGTAAATCTATTTAAATAAATAAATAAATAAATAAATAAAAACGCTCATCCTGACTCCCAGGGTGCCGAGGGGCTGGAAGTGCACGATCTCCTGATGCTCAGGTTCCACAGAGGTCCAGTGGCTGCTCTGAGACTCAGACTAGGTGAGTGTGTGTGTGTGTGTGTGTGTGTTTCAAGGTTGAGATTCTTATCTGAGTTGTAGAATGAACTTGGTTCTCTGAGGTCATTCAGTATCTGCCCCTAAGGCCACTGATGCATTGTGGGATGCATTTTTTTTTTTCAATAAATCATTTACAGTGGCTGAACATCCCTTGGGGGAACCAGACAAAGTTTGCCAATTAAACAATTGGCCTGCCTCAAAAGAGTTTAATTGCACCTTTAGAGAAGGAAGAGACTCATGTAGTTATAAACCAGGAAAGAACAAATGAAGAGAAGGAGAGGAGCTGTGGTGTTTTTGTCTTGGTCTTGAGCCAAGGTTTGGATGAAGAAAGCAAGAGTGCATCTTCCACCACTGATAATTCGAAGGAGAGCACAAGCCGTGCTTGTTTGCCTGCCTTATTTATTTGTCTGTTTGTTTGTTAGCATGTTCGTCATGCACATCGAGCAGCTTCGTTTATTGACTTAATTCATTAGGACGGCTACATGATAGAGGGAGCGAAATGCAAGCGGCGGGGAAGAAAGACTTGGCAGAACTCCAGCGTTCCTGAGGACGTCTCTCTCTCTCTCTCTCTCTCTCTCTCTCTCTCTCTCTCTCTCTCTCTCTCTCTCTGTCTGAGTTATCTCTCGTGGGCACACACCGGCTGCTGTTGTAGCAGTCTGCCGAGCGGATGTGCAGCTGGCCATCTCGCACAGACGACAAAATGAGAGAGGGAGGGGAAAAAAACAGCTTAATTTACAGGCACTAATCAAAGGGAAAGCAAATTGCGTAGCATTGCAGTATTTTGTCATTAAGGTTGCATCATATAGAACGCTCAGACTGTGTGTGTTTGCGTGTTTTTTTTTACTTTTGATTTTGTTTCAAGGTTTTTTTGTTAATGGATTATATACAAAACCCTTTGAACTAAAGTCAAATACAGTTTGGTTTTTAAAATATCTTTAATGTGTAATGTAAACCTACGCATTAAAGTAAGTTTAAAAAAAAAACTTGACATAAAAAAAAGAGAAGCTAAGACAAAAACACATAAGCTAACAAGCATAATTTCAACCTAGTTGCACAACAATAATGCTAGGAGATATGCTAAGTGGCATGCTAGCACTGAGATATGCTAACAACAAATTGAGCACTTTGATGAAAGATTCACTTAGAAAAGTAAGATATGAGTGAACAGTGTGTTGAATAGATCAACGTCACTGATTTTATCTGTACCTTAAGCTAGAACTACTGTATCGAGCCAGTGTAGGGAGATACGCTACCGTTAGCATGGTGCTAATTTAACAAATTCTATAGATATGATAAAGGAAATAAGACAATGATAAGACACAAAGAGATACTTGTAAACTGAACCACAAGGAATCATCATTAGCTCGAAAAAACATCATGCGACAGCCGCAATGTGTTTTCTGTAATATTAAACACAACATTATACAAATGCGATATTTTGAATAATATTACGTGACTGTGTTAGAACTACACAACTAATGTAGTATCCTGGGATAGACAGAGTAGTTTTAAAACATCTCGCCTTTATTTTACTGCCTTCCACCATAGCTATGTAGAATAAATATTCCTTAAATAAATATACTGCAACAAATAATATATGTAATAATTAGCCTATGATCTGTAGCCAAGGCTTTAGCTCAGGAGACAATACAGCGCCGAATCACAGCAACACTAACGGGACAAAAACTACATTAGAGTACAAGTCAACATGTGTCTTATTGTGTGACGTACATTAAGGTGACTGCAATTGTGTGTGTGTGTGTGTGAGGGAGATAGAAAGACAGAGAGCAGTGTGACTGTATATAATGTTTATATTCCTGATTTTGTGCGTCTCTGAGCGTAGGGATCGGGGGGAGTGTCGCCTTTCTTTAATCTCCCTCCCTCTTCATCCTCCATTTGCATAAACGTCTATGCACATTCAGAGTCCGTGCGCCCTCTAATTTCTCACTCTACTCGCATATTAGCCACATTAGCGTCTCCTCGGGGCTTTGCAGGGGGGTGGCCTGCTAATTGCCCGCTTGTAATTTTAATTGGGCTCTGCCTTCCTCCTCAAAATCAATTACACAATGATGTGGCCTTCAGCTCGCCCACCCGAAAATGAATTAATTTACGTGAAGGGTGGTCCGAGGTGAGAAACCGATGTAGGCTGTGTACTGTATGTATGCAGTTACAGGAAAATAAGCCGAGATAGAGTAATGATGTGAAACAAATTTACATCTACAATCCTGAAGTGGATAAATCTCCGACAACAGCATGTCCTGACGTCTTTTATTCCTCTCATACCAAAACAATTTACCAATGATTACATTCTCAGTAATGAACGAGACATTCTTTTTATCCATTTATAGTTGCAGTTAATGTTCACAAAACAGTTATCACTCAAGTTGTAGCAGCTATAAGCAGTCGTTCCATAACTTCTTTTGTGTTGCCTCCACTTCCCCTCCATGTCAATGACTCGACCGCTATGTCCTAGATCATTAGCCATGGTTATGAGCTAGGTGTCTCTATTACTCAACAATTTCCTCATATCTTTAAACATTTTTCAAACGAGTGTTTTCTCTTTTCTTGCTGAAACACGGATTGAGCTGTTTCATTTGAACGCACCGCTAGTTTTTGCCGTAACATACACTACAAACACACCACTAATCAGAGAAGACTATGGATTGTTTTGATAAACTGCTGAACAGGTCTGTGTTTAAAATTAAAGCGGTTTCCCAGTTGATATAACTGAATTCCATAGACCAGGGTTACAAGGCATTTATTTATGTGTGTGTTTGTTTATTCAGCTCCAGGTATCATAAATTAAAATCTATTTTGCTGTATTTTTAAATGTGAATGTAGTCCTGGCTTTGTGTATGCTATAGAGTGTGTGTGTGTGTGTGTGTGTGTGTGTGTGTGTGTGTGTGTGTGTGTGTGTGTGTGTGTGTGTGTCATTTTGCAAGGCAGGCAATGTTAACTATAGCTGTGTTTGGGTCAGGAGGTTTAAACAGCCATTACATTATTAAAGCATACTTTTGCATTGTGTGTGTGTGTGTGTGTGTGTGTGTGTGTGTGTGTGTGCGTCTCCAGTGCCTCCGGTGAACTTCACTTATTATGATCACAGCTGCTGGCACTTGTAGAAACCTAATGAAGAGACTGAGAGAGGGTGAGATGTGTGTAAGAGAAACGGATAGAGGGATATTGAGTAGGAGGGAAAGAGAGAGAGATGGAGTGTGTGTGTGTGTGTGTGTGTGTGTGTGTGTGTGTGTGTGTGTGTGCATGGTGCCCTGTGATAAACAACAGACGTACAGTGTGTACTGTGTGCTACATTTCTAGCCTCAAACTGTTGTAATAGATTAAAATCTCTTTTTTAGTGACATATACAAGTGAATAGCATAGACATATACAAATAGCAAAGAAAATGTGAATTATTGCATGTTTTCATCAACTGTTGTTGTGTGTGTTTTCTGATGAAGGCACGAGATGGCCACCTCAGCCAAGCAGAAAAACCTTTTTGCGTTATGTTTAATAGGTTTCTTGAATTTCTGATCTTTCCATTCCCTGCATTTACATACAATATGGTGGATGGAAAGCCAACTAGGACTAGGTTCACAGTGTTATCTTTGTGGTGCAATACATATCTGATAAATGATCACATTACAACATTACATTGTTATTTATATACAGTACTGAGCAAAAGTCTTAGGCACCCTATTATTATTTTAGGACAAATTGTGTTTAAAGATGTTTATTTAATGACATCTGCATTATTCAGTCAGTACAGAAACATTTTATATTTTCAAACATTACTTTTCCAGCAAAAATGCAATGTTCTAGAAAAATGATTGTATGTCAGTGAAGAAAGCAACATATTATGTAAGAGACCACTTTTTAGACAGAAACATTACGAAGACTTCTGGGTTTTGCTGCAAAAAAGACGCAAGTGTGACACTCAGAGTCTTCAGATGAACTTGAGCAGATTCTCCAAGATGCTCAGTAAAACTTACATTTACCTGAATTTTAACATCGTATTTTTAAAATGAGTGAAGTGACTAAAAAATTGCTGATTTAAATTTAGTTTAACACAAAGAAATTATGCACAAATACGTATGTGTGTGTGTGTGTGTGTGTGTGTGTGTGTGTGTGAGAGAGAGAGAGAGAGAGAGAGAGAGAGAGAGAGTGTGTGT
>JAKKZN010000010.1:3452058-3463256 GCA_033441825.1 Pangasius elongatus
GGCAGGAAGAGAGATGGAAAGTAAGCAAGTTGGAGTTGGAGAGAGAAAATAAAAGGAGAGCAGTAAGAAAGAATTCACAAATGCACTCATACACAGTCTTGCATTACTGTCTGTGCATACACTTAACCTTTACCTCAATAACCCAAAAACCACTAAGGATATGAATATTGTGGTCATTTCTATACTTTCTCTGTGGAGTAACTGAAGACATGAACACATCATGGCTTCTGTAGCAGATCCTCTGTTGCAGTTTATTTTCTCACATGCATTTATTTACGTTTTTTGTACTAGTGGAGAGGCCTCTCTTTGTTACTCCGCTTCAAAACCGTGGAACACGATACCACCTTGCATTAAGAAGTCAAACACGGTACACTTTTATTAAAAGCATGTGAACGTTTGTCTTTTTAATTTGACATTTGGTGAAAGTACTTGCTGTATTTTGGTATTTATATTATATACATTATATTTTTATTTCATTCATTTCATTTTAAAATTCTTGAATCAGCCACAACATTAACACAACCTGCCCCCTTGTGCCACAAAAACAGCTCTGACCCGTCAAGGCATGGACCTCTGAAGGTGTGCTATGTTTTCTGGCACCATGACATAAGTCCTGTAAGTTGTGAGGTGGGGCCTCCATGGATCAGACTTGTTTGTCCAGCACATCACTGCAAGATGCTCAATCGGATTGAGTTCTGGGGAATTTGAAGTCAACACCTTGAACTGTCTCATGTTCCTCAAACCATTCCTGAACAATTTTTGCAGTGTGGCAGGGCGCATTATCCTGCTGAAAGACGCCACTGCCATTAAGGAATACTGTTGCCATGAAGGGGTGTGCTTGGTCTGCAACGATGTTTAGGTAGGTGGTACTTGTCAAAGTAACATCCACGTGAATGCCAGGACTCAAGGTTTCCCAGCAGAACATTGCCCAGAGCATCACAAGCCAGCTTTCCTTCTTCCCATAGTGCATCCTGGTGCCATCTCATCTCCAGGTAAGCAACGCATATGCTCCCAGCTGTCTAGATGATGTAAAAGAAAACATGATTCATCAGACCAGACCACCTTCTTCCATTGCTCCATGGTCCAGTTCTGATCCTCACCTGTCCATTGTAGGCCCTTTTGGCAGTGGACAGGGGTCAGCATGCGCACTCTGACCAGTCTGTGGCTACGCAGCCCCATATGCACAAGCTGCGATGCACTGTGTGTTCTGACATCTTTCTGTCATAGCCAGCATTAACCTTTTCAGCAGTTTGGGCTACAGTAGCTCTTCTGTACTTCACTTCCCATGTGCATCAGTTACCCTTAGGCACCCATGACCCGGTCACTGGTTCACCGGTTGTCCTTCTTTGGACCACTTTTGGTTGGTACTAACCACTGCATACTGGGAACACCCCACAAGACCTAACGTTTTAGAGAAGCTCTGACCCAGTCGTCTGGCCCTCACAATTTGGCCCTTGTCAAAGTCGCTCAGATTTTTACACTTGCCCATTTTTCCTGCTTCCAACACATCAACTTCGAGAACTGACTGTTCACTTGCTGCCTAATATATATCCCACCCCTTAACAGGTGCCAATGTAACAAGATAATCAATGTTATTCATGTCACCTGTCAGTGGATTTAAGATTATGGCTGATCAGTATGTGTGCGAGTATATATATATTTCATTATATTCAATCTTTGTGTACTTGTCTCCTGATGCTAATTTTGCTACTTACATTTTCTATTAATTTTTTATTATATAAGTAATAGATTATAAAAGTAATTTTTGCTACTTGAATGTACAGCACTTTGAGCTACTGTGTGTATTTCCAAAATGTCTTCTTTTCAGTTGTAACATGCATTTTTTGAGCTTTTTATAAAAGGGTAGCCTGCCTTTTCCTCCTCCCGGTTGAGTTCTAGCCAGTTCCCACTTGTAGCAAGTCGCTACCAAGCCAGAAGGCTACAAGCTAACATACTCTTCCTCCCACATGTGTAAAGCCACTACACCTTACACTTTACGCATCACTCTAAATGTCTGTGGAGAGAGTACTTCACAACCTGAGAGAAAAGTCAATCATGATTCCTTGCACTCCAAGGCAGCCAGGACACAAACGTGTGATCGGCTGACAATAGGGCAAGTGCTTAAATGCCAGTCAGAAGTTGCACCAATCAGGAGCCTGCCTACTGTATATAGGAGGAGAAAGTGAGAGGGATATTTCTAAAATTCTAAACTACTAAAGGTTAAGAGCGATCTTCTTAAGTCTGTTAGGAGATAGATTTATAAACTGATCTTTGACCTGCCACTTCAGGTGTTACAGGACATTTGAAAAATGGAAAGTTAATATTAACCAAATATCATCCATATGCCAAAAAACAGCACTAAGATTCTGAACAAAGTGTTTTATAAACCAATCTCTCTTTCTCTGTCTTTCTCTCCATCCCTCTAGTGTTGACCCTAAGGGAAAGCTGGACAGGGAGATGGAAGACGACTTTACTGAGACACCAGTAAATCCTGCCCTCTGGCCCTGGAGTCAAACAGGTGTGTGTTTAAGCTTGCGTGTGCACGTTGCGTTGCTTGATTATTGTGTCTGTATGCACTTGCGTGTCTTATGCTTGTGATCCCATGCAGTACTTGCACTGATGAACTTCCATTATAGCCATTAATCAGTCCAGTGAACGTTCTGAATATGAATTCAGCCGCCATGTTCCCTTTTTCTAAAAATTTGTTCAACTTGGCTGCCTTTTCTCAAGTTCAATTGTCGTTAACTAGTCATCCCCGAACTCCAATGTTTTATTCTTTTCAGGTCTGCATAATTATACTTTTCTTCCCCAAATACATATTTATTGAGCAGCTCTGACTGCAGGCTATTACAGACATTTGCATCAGCCTTCTAATGCAAGCATAATCTTGAATGTTAATGATGGCGGCAAGTGTTGTTTAACATAAAGCTACAGTAACGGCTCCTGGAGAGCTGAACAATACACACACAAATACACGAGTGTCTGAAAGTATACAGAAGCTTATACTGTATACGATATACCTATTTGCTCAGCCAATTCCCTGTGTGAGAATAAACTCCTCAGACTGGTATGCCCTACAAAACTGACAGACCTAGCACAACCTAAACCAACCGACACATCTGTGCTTTTTCTTCTTCTGTAGAATTCATGCTTTTCGACCACAACGATCAGGTACGGCTTTATGCTTTACACACTGTCTCTGTTGTACTCTTGATAATGGAAAAAGCACTAGTCCAATACCAAAGGTTCCAGTTATAATGTTTTTGGTACCTGCTCAAAATTGGCACCAACAGGAACAAATGTTACTGCGGGCTGGGGCGAGATATCTTTGTTAATAATAATAATAATAATAACGCTATTTTATTCGTACAAATGCTTAAGATTTAATTCACTATATGGCCACATACTTTCAGCCATATAGAAATACACCTGACTATCACACCCATATGTGGTTCTTCCCCAAACTTCCTACAAAGCTGGAAGCACACAATTGTATAGAATGCCTTTGTATGCTGTAGCATTAGAGTTTCCTTCACTAGAACTAAGAGGCCCAAACCGGATAAGCTGACCAGCATAATACTTAAAACTTAGCTTAAATCCTTCCCCAAACTGTTAGCACAAACTTGGAAACACACGATTGTACAGGATGCCTTTGCCTGCTGTAGCATTAAGATTTCTCTTCACTGGAGAAATCTTGTTCCAGCATGACAATGCTCCTGTGCACAAAGCGAGCTCCTTGAAGACAGTTTGTTAAGGTTGGAGTGGAAGAACTCGAGTGTCCTGCACAGAGTCCTGACCTCAACACCACTTTGGGATGAACTGGAACACCGACTGCACCCCAGACCTCCTAACCCCAAATCAGTGCCTGACCTCACTAATGCTCTTGTGGCTGAATGAGCACAAATCCCCACAGCCACACCCCAAAATCTAGTGGAAAGCCTTCCCAGAAGAGTGGAGCTTATTATAACAGCAAAGGGGGACTGGGAATGGGATGTTCAACAAGCACGAGTGTGATGGTCAGGTGTCCACATACTTTTGGTCATATATTGTACTTTATGTGCAACTTAATGGGGAATCTTGGCACACGTTTTCTTTATATTTTCATTACCATTGACTGTCACAGTTACACGACTTGATCAAGGACAACTTTACAAAGCCTTTCATCAATAAGCCTTTTTGTCACTAATATCATTGTAACTAACCAAACAGCCAAATGACTAGGACCAATGTTTTTCCAAGCACTTAGTGTATGTTAGTTTTGTGTATTTTAGCTGCTGCTGTCAGTGATCGTTACAGTTCTCTCAATGAAATAATACACTAGTTATATAGAGTATGTAGCTATGGTTATATTTACCTGAATAGCTGCCAGGTGGGTGAGAATCAACTGGTTACCTTTTTGTGCATGTGCTTCTGAGACCTTCGAACATAGTTTCACAGTGATGCATGATAAAGTATTTACAATAAATAACGCAGTCACAGAGTTCTTACCAGATCAGCATAGCTTCCGGATGACAAGGAACTCGGAGGTTATCCGGGGTTTATAGGGCAACAGTTACACGTATACATAATTGGTCTTCTAATTGACCCCTTCTAACCGGCAGGGGTGATGAGAATCGCCTGGATGACATGCCAAAATGCAACACACATTAAGAAAAGCATTCAGAGATGACCATCATACTCACACCACTTAGAGGGGCAATATTAAACCAGGTAGAAAGTGGAGAAGGTGCACTGTGATGTCCAGCAGGCAGACTTTGTGGAGTGGCATGTGTCTAAATAATGCCTATGAGGAGTGTCTCCTCCTAATGGAGTGGGCTGTCGAGCTCTGTTGGGGATTGGGAAATGTGATGACTTGGCAATTGGTGATAAGATCCACCTCATCACCTTGCCAGACCTTTCTTAGTTCTAGGAAGCTCCTTTCAACAGAGCATCCACTGCACCATCGTACAGCCCTGCTAGAGGAGTTGTTCTCAGTGAGGCTAATCATGAATGGGCTAACCTACAGAGCATCTGTATCAGGAGGAGAGATCCATGTGACCTCACACCACCCTGATGATTGATGCATCTTTCACATTGTGGGTCCCACATGCCCTTTGGTGCCATGGTTTGTACAGTACTATCCAATCCCATTCCAACTGCCACCATTTTAAGAGCGGTTGCCATGGCTTGTTTAGAGCCTCTCGGCCATGCCTGCAGAGGCTGGCCCATTTTCATACAGTGTGAGGTCATCATCATCATCATCATCATCATTCCCAAGCAGAATCTCCCAGACACTGCTGCACACATACCATTTTTGCGCACCTCTGTTGAGGAACGGATAAGATGAGCCTCCAAGTTGAAGGGATCCATGTCTGCCACCAGGTCATCAATTAGCCTAGAAAGTAACTTGGATTTTTGTTATGTTTAGCAGTCCAACTGGTAGGCTCTGGTATTTGGATCAGATTCAAATTTTAATCTGGTATAAATATGCCAGCCGGGCATTCCATGTCAGGATCAGCATCGTCATGCAGTCAGCTCAAGGGACGTTCAAGCCAGACACTGCAAATTTGGCCTCTAGGGGATTCAGACACTGGCTGCACAAGCATGAATTTTGCAGGTATTGAGCGTGTGGTATGATGAGGGAAAACCACCCAGTCATGCTACAGCTTCTGGGAGATGTGGAATACTCTGACCAGATAACACAGAAGGAGAACCTGACTCCGCAGGAAGGATGAGGTGTGAATGGAGGGAAACCCAACTCGACCAGTTCACTAGTGAAAGAGCTTGGTATGGTAAGGGAAAACCACTCAGCTACACTAGTGCCACAGTCACACACTTGCTGGTTTGATAGATGGTAGGGGAAGATGGATGGTAGCAACTACACAATACAGCCCAACCCAGTGGGAAGGAGACAGGAATGCCACTACTGAGCAACAAGCAGGTAGTATAGTGAATAATGGCTAAAGTTGGCCATGTTAACAAGGGAAGAACAACTTGAAGCTAGCAGATAACTCCATATGGTCCAACCTGAGTACAAGTCAAAAAGTAAAGCAAAGATGGTTGTATGACAGTAGTAATTATTGCAAATACTGCACCACCATGCATCATTTTGGGACCTTGATGGAAGATTGTGGCATACATGCACACGCCCAAGATATCTAGATGATTCTCGCCTTCCTTGGCGGTTGAAAGAACTTCAAGTTCTGCCAGGTTCTCTTTGAGGTGATTCTTGGTTTTAACTGTGCAGCGGAAAAATGCCTTTAGTGTTGAAAAACTAATATATATACACACATCAATTCTACATGCATACTCATATGCAGACTCTAGCACAGTATGGGATTAGGTTGAAGTTAATTGTGCAAAATTAATCTATTTGGTATTTTATGCATGTTGGCTTGGTCTTGGAACCATGTTTTAGCCAGGTGTGTGTTGGGCTAATTTAATGTTGGGCTTTTGCTAATGTTAAGGTTTTTTTTTGTTTGTTTGTTTATTTTGGACAATTCAAAGAAGCTGAATGGAAGAAAATGTGGAAAAACTGAACAGCAAAACAAATGTAGAACATTTTTTAATTAGCCTTTAATTATTCTTTATAAGACTGTACTTTTTCTGTGTTTGATCTACATGTACATACCAAATTTGAATTTTAAGACTGTTAATAGGCCTATGATGCTTAAATAGTGATTTAGTTTGAATTATTTGACTTGAATCATCTAGAATTTTTCATTGACATTTTTCCTTTCATTTTATACAGGTGACTAAAGACTCTGGAAAGCTCAAAGTTATTCATTTTGGCTTAGTATGAACACTGAATATGAACTTATATTTTACTGTGTAGTTGTACAAAGTAGCTTTTAAAAATGAAGCTCATGTCTCTCAGGAAATCGCTTAGTGTTTAAGCTTCAGTGTTAAATATTCATGAAACATTGTACAAACTAATGTAAGATGTTTTTGTAAAATGTTAGTTTCACATTCTTGTAGTCTTGTGCAGACTCTGATTTGAGTTCAGGGCCACAAGAATTTCGCATATTTAAAAAACAAAGCAAAAAAAAAAAACCATACAATTTTGGACTGAGTGTATTTTCCAGTGTTTCATTACATGCATAAACATTAGATCTTATTTTTTAATAAAAGTGTTTCTAAGTGAAGTGTCTTTGCACTTTTCATTTACTAATCACTTCTGGTTTGTTTCTGGTATGCTTCATAACTTCATGTTTTTTTTTTTTTTTTTTCAGTTAAAATCCAAAAATGCACAACCCCTAACTCTCTCTCAGACACGTGCTTGTACTGGATTTGCCTCGATTTTGGATAAAAGCATCCACTAAATTAATAAATGGGTTTGGGTAAAACACTGAAATTTCTTCTCGATTGTAGATTGGTGTGACGTGGCCTGTGTGGCAGGTGGTTTGGTTTTATTCTCGCCATATTCCATACGAGTGTATGTGAGGAAGAGATTACACGCAGGAGTTATAAAGCAGAGGACGCCAGCGTTTCACTCGTGTCAGGGCTGACGCTGCCTCGCTTTGCCTCAAACTTAATCTGACGGCACCCAGCCACCCATAATCCCTCACAGTATCGTAATCAGTTTACTCTACATTCTAAGAGGATTTCCGTGTTTTCATAAAAGAAAAATACACGAACCGATGCTGGAAACAGATGCCGAATCGGCGCGAGACCGCCTTTTTATTGGTGCATTCTTGGAAAAGGAATGCAAAGAATATATTTGCAACAAGTACATTAACATAATGCGTAATGAGTTTGTTCCATTTGAACATTTTATTCCAATCTGATCATTTGTTTTTAAAACCACTAACTCCATCTCTCCCTATTAACCGTAACCATTTCTAACTTTTCACACAGCTCAAGTGAAAAGTCTGGTGGAGTGTGTTGATTTTCTTTTTTGTACCTGATCTGAACTGGGAAACTCAACTGTACCAGAAACATCCTCCATTACAGATAAAGGAAACGGCTTGTGAGCACGTGCTGAATAAAGAGCCACAGCTCATGTGTTGTACCTGGTTGTCAAACAAACCAGATTTAGCCATACCTGATTTGAGCAAGAGTTTTGGTGGGAAAAAAAATAAAACCATTGATTTGGGAGGAAAATTACTGTAAAACATGATGTTCCTTTGCTGATGATTGTCTCCCTGACAATCCTGTAAATACAAATCAGTAATTTACAACCAGAACTGTCAAACTGGCAGGAAATATCCTTACACATAATTTATACATAACTGTGGCTGAAAGTAAAAATTTCCAGTACAACTTTACAGGCATCATGATAGAAGTCTTTTACCTACAACCGCTTTTGAACCAGATAGTGCATGTTTATCAGACTCAAAGACTCACGAAGACCGCACCGACATCTCGTAAGCTCGCTCCACTGCCCTTTCGGATCATAACAACAAAACAAAAAAGGCTTTTCCCCTTCAGCAAGACCTTGTGTTTTAGCTAGCATGCAGGCATTAGGTGGCTGAACACTAAGACTGAGCATTTCGGTCAATGATGGAGCTGGTACTCAGTAAAAGTGACGATCACAACACTGTTGTCATACCTGGGAGTTTCGGCCGTGTTCCACACCACATACTAATACGATAAGGAGTTTGGCAGTATGTTAATGGTGACTGTACTATTTAGGCATCCTATTTAGTATGCAGCCCTGAATTCCTGTTGAACATGTATTACTTGCATCTCACAGCCCAATGAAATGTTCTTCTGCAAGTAGCTCGCGATATCATTTTACTTCCAGCAAGTGTGAAATTACAAAATCGTACCTCCTGTAGCTGTAAGTAAACAATGCTTCTGTTACGGTTTTATATCAGTGACCAGAATAAAGCCCTATTTGAAATGCATTCATGTGATGCATTAAATGTGCAACACAGACTGCAATTCACCCTTTAGATATAAACGTGGAAACTGTGGCATTCCCCAGGGTTTGACTCTGTCCTGTCATTTTCCCTTGTATCCTTCATACGGCACAAAAGTCCATGTTAATGAATTTGACTGTATAATTAGTTTAGTTGTATAGTCACCCGGAGGAAATCCACATGGACACAGGGAAGAACTTGTACATCTCCACACAGACAGTAACCCGATCCCGAACCGGAACCGTGGAGCTGGGAGAAGATTCAGGAAAATTCAAACAAAAGGTGAATATCAAATGATATTCAATATATGTTTTCTATTCAGTTATCTAAATGTGGGCCAAGTTTCATTACTTCCTTTTCATCGCTAATTATATTTAACCAGGGATTTGAATAAACATGCAGAAGTAATGTGTGTGTGTGTGTAAGTCTGGTTTTCTCTCTTCCTCAGGTTTTTATATCCGCGTTTGCATTCCCCCGTCATTTTATTTTCATATTCAACTGTTTTCACAAAGCCTTTCAGATGTCATTCAGACTTTATTGTTCACGGGGCGGTTTGAAATATGAGACAGCACAAAAATAAAAGCATGAAATGTGCTGTAAAAGGATGATTCTCAACACTGGTTGAGAACATTTCTGTCTCTTTTGAGTTTGTTCTTGGGAGATGCTAGTGCTAATATTAGAAATTAAGCCTCTTAGTTACCCTCATTGCTGACACCTCTGTGTTTAATCTCTCACCAACACACACCTTTAAATCTACATGTATTCAGCTTTGTCAGGCCATTTTGTATATTGTGTAGGAAGCTTTATGTTTAGTATGGGTTCGCTTTTATATAAAAATAAATAAATAAATAAAAAGTTCGACAGAATCCTGGCATTGAGCCCTTAACGCTTTTCCCAGTAAATTTGCTGTTCAGCTGCCCTCTCATATTCGGCTTTTATTTCTGTTTGATTGCCGTGTAAGCATGCCAGGTCTTTAGCTTGGCCAAGAGAAACCTGTTCTGCTGAGGCCTGACAGGTTAAAAGTTCACTACACCATGACGTACGTAGCAGAATGTTCAGGGAGAAAGGTGTGGCGCAGCCGTCCAGTTACCTGAACCTACGAGAATAAACGCACCAAACTGTTCAGGCCTCTGTAATTAGGGCTGTTAAGAGCTATTATGCCGATGGTGCGATGGTGCGATCAGGTTGCAGCGTTGTCAAGTAAGAATGTTGAAGTTCCTTTGTGGCCTTAACCTAGACAACATCATGCTGATGTCTCTAAGCAGTAAACATGACGTGCTTTCTTCTCAAAATGCAAATTAAATCCTAATTTAAGAATACAAAGATGATGTGAAGGGAAGACAAGGCACGATTGTGACACTGAGTGAAAAATGTCCAGTACTCACTCCTGATGAGTAAACCTGCACTTAAGTGCAACACTTAAGCTTGATCCTCTGTACACGTCTTACACGTCTTCACACGCAAATGTGTCTTTTTTTAAATAACATATCTCCAGTTTTGAAACCTACTGAAGCTCAACTTAATTACATCCATGCACATTACAAACCAAATAAATGATAATGAAGTGTGCTTGTTAAATTTGTAGAATCTGTCCTGATTTCTGTAGACTAAATAAATTAAAGGTGCTATAAGCACAGATTCCAAGATTCCACGTGTGTTTGGTTTTTCTTGATTTTTATTTTTGAAAAGTATGAAGGAACATTTTAAGCTTTTGTTTAGTTAATAAATGGTATTCTGTTTGATTATATAACAGGTGAAAATAACACTTATATTTTCTTCACCTAACAGGAGGAATTATATGCATGTTATATGTTGAACTCTAATTTAAATCATCCTTGGGTAAGTTTATTAAAATAAATAAATAAATAAAATAAAAATTGTGCCAGTTCTCCCTTATTTCTAAGCTTTGCCTGAACAGTTGTAAGAGCCCTGAGTTGTTGCTGGGGCATCAGGCGGTCAGTGACCACAGACTGCTCTCAGACTGTAAGATCATCATGATATAACTCAGAGTTATAACCCACTCTCAGGACTTAAGCCCCTGAATACTGTTGCTATTAATCCTTGTCAGTGCGGCTATTTCTCTATCCTCAGCATTTCTGTTAAAACCATGAGCACCACAATCAGCAGTTTCTCTACAGGGGCACACGGGCATCTCTTCATCTCATCACTCCACCACATATTCAGCTTAGAAATCCCCTTTACACTTTTCCGTGTGTAATTATAGTGCAATAATGTGGCCCTGAGAGCTTAATGTCCCGTTCAGCCTTGTGAAGGCAGCAGTGAGGCGATGGCTACAATCCTAACCACTGATTACTGTAAATATCCATTAGGACCATTTTTTCCCCACCAGAAACA
>JAKKZN010000010.1:3469349-3501261 GCA_033441825.1 Pangasius elongatus
TTACCTGCACTCTGGATTCGGGTAAGTTGATTTTTAGGGCCACTTCCTCGCGCATGAATATATCCGGGTAACGCGTTTTGGCGAAAAGGGCTTCAAGGACGTCGAGCTGTGAGCGCGTGAAGGTGGTTCTCTCTCTCCGCTGCTTCCGGGGCGTTGCTGCTGGGAAAAAAAAAAAAAAAAAGACGAAAAGAAAGAGCTCAAGCTTCTGTGGAAAAAGTAAAACATTTGTGAAACAGTGAATTTGTGCTTTCATTAAATATAATGTCCTTCCTTAGCACACATGCTTTATTGATATTGAAGTAGGTGAAATATACTATAACTATTTTTTAATTGCTGTGTAAAAACGGAAGTCGTGCATCTAAAAATCTTCAGAGATTAAATCTGCAGTATAAAGTATAAATCTGTAATTATTCAGAAGAACTATTAGGTAAATGTGCTGTGTGTGCAGCCTGCTATATGCGCGTTCATGCGCTTTTTCAAGTCAAATTTCTGTCAAAAATTGTTACACTTTTAATTTTTTTCAAAAAATGAAATGCAAAATCAAAATGATTAGTGCTCCAGAGTTAGATCATAAACACACTGGACAGTTTCTGAGCAAGTGGAGTTTAAACGACGGTGTAAAAGTTCCTCAAGTTTGTAAAGTGATCGAGTGCTCCAGATGCTCAGGCAGCTACAGTGAAGTGCTCAGACTGCACCGCTCTCCATCCCCATTACTGACCAAGCTGAGCAGAGCTCCTATCACACAGGCCTGCCTGGCAAACTGCACTCACAAGCTCACACACTCACGCTAAAAGTGCAACAGACTAAATATTTTGAGCACAACATAAAAAAATAACTCCAGGTAGATCTCTCTGCTCCTAATGCTGCTCCTTGATTCTTCCTGCACTGCACGTTTGAACATACCTGACTCAAATCATCATCTCATTAACACATTCTTCAAGAGCTGAGAATGTGTGTAGTGCAGAGAAACACACACTAAAAACTGATGCAGGCTTACTACTAATCCCCAGGATCAACCGCAACTCGGTCGGAGGAAGATTTGTTTTTTTTTATTAAAGCCCCTGAACAGTACTCTAAAGAACAACAGGAATGTGAGCTCTATTGTTTATTAAATCCGCGTGAATAGTGTGCTTGTTTGGGACTTTTTTGTTTTGTTGTTGATTTAATACACATTTTGTGTTGTTCCATCAGTTTGTGTTCTCCTTGCTAACTTTTTTTTTTTTTTTAGATATTCTTTAATAATATTTGCGTAAAGCACTGTTCGATAGCAGAGTGCAATAGGAGTGTGTGTTAGCGGAAAAGGTCAAAATGCACCACGGTGGAAGGTGTGCATGTTGGTGTGTGTGTGTGTTTTTTACCTGGATAGCCGACGGAAGGATGCAGCAGGTCCATGGCGGCTCCGCTCAGCCCCAGGCCGTTCATGGCGTAAGGGGGCTGTTTGAGGTATGACATCATGCTAGAGGCAGGCGCGGGTCGCCCCGGTTCGGCCCAGATCGCGCGCGATTCGCCCCGGTAATGCAGCTTGCCTGAGCGCTGAAGCCTCCAAAATACAGATCCTGAAACACAAAGTCGGCATGTGATTAATGCGCCACTTATCAAGCAGAAAACGGGGCAACACTGCCACATGCAAACAGTAAATCTGAAGGGGGGAAAACAAAACAAAACAAAACAAAGTGCTATTTAACACGGTACTTTCTGTGAAAATTTTCTCCTCTTATTGCGAAAAAACCCGACATTCAAATTAAAGGACAAATGTGAAACAGAGTAATAGGTGTAAGCCTTAAAAATTCAAATAATTACAGTCTCAGGCGGCTTGAAGTAAGTCGTGAAAATAAATAAATAAATACAAATAAATAAAAAGTTGTATTTGCATATTTTAGGCTATGAATATGCATATTCTAACAGCAATAATAATAACAACTACAACAACAACAACAATAATAATAATAATAATAATGCATATTCGTTAAGAATAAACGTGTGAGCAGTAATTTGTCGCAATTTTTGAATTTTTAGAAATTACTGACTGTCCACAAGTCAACAGACCAAAATAAATCTTGTGCCGGTTTAAAAACATTTGCAGGTAAACTACATTATTAAAAAAATATTAAAAGATTCAGTTTATCTGAAACAGTAAAATACACACTTCCTGTAGGCCCACACACCCTAAATAAACGCTAACTGTGTTGCACTAATCACTGAATTAACGGGCAGAATGACCTGCTGTAATGTGTGAAAATAAATGTTAAGGCTTAATGTGTAGGCCTCTCTGCCCTCCAGCTCACAGAACAGCCAATTCTGGAAAACATTACAGTCGTTTAATTGAATTCATGAATATGGTTTGAGCGAATGTGGAGATTTAAAGACAGAAGAGCAAAGCTTCAGGGCAATCTTTCTCCCAGAAACCAAAACAAGCACCAAGCAGCTACTCACCAAACTTCAGCATGATTCTTTAAAGGAGATTATTTACATTAAATAAAACGTCTATTTGGATTATTTTACCTTCTATATTTATTTTTCCTGCACTATTGTTGCTTTATATTATTAAAGTTAATTACTTAAAATGCTTAAAATGATAAAGTGGTGAAAAGCTCCGCGAGATCTAAGCGGACATGACAAAAAAGACTTGAACAAATAATTAATTTTACATTTTTATTTATTTGTTTTTAAATGCAATTTGTGTATTCAAACTTTAGCTTTATCTATTTTAACTTAACTTAACTAAAGGAGCGATCCTGCGTGCAAATGAAGCCGATTGCCATGTAGATTAGAGCTGCAGGGAGCAGGGCTCAGCAGCGGCCTTAGCGCGCGACTAAATGAACAAAAACACAAAAACCCGCCTCTCCAATTAGGCTCGAAGAAGCCCAGAGATCAGGACATCAGCCCCAACAGTGCCAGTCCTCTGTGAAATTAAAACATAAACCTATCAATTGTTGTTTTCTTTTTTTTTTTTTTAATTATGTCATTTAATTTCAGGTGTCAATGGTCGAACTAGGGCACAACTCCACCGGCACTAACACCAAATTTAGCGACTTTCCGTCAAAAAGAAGTTGTGGGGTAAATAATTCATCTTTAGACAGGCATGCAAACTCATTTCAGTGCACGAGTAAATAGTTTACAAGTAGGCATCATTGGAAAAAAAAATATAATACAAAATAAAATTTGTAATAATATAATTTTGCTTACCTCTCTGAGCTTCCTGGTCGGGTGTATTTTCGCAGATTGACACCTGAACAATAAAAATATCCAACCAAAGGCAGAGATCAGGAAGGTGGAGGAAAAAACCACAACCAAATAAATAAGCTTTAAAACACTCCTGAAAACAGGCAGTCTCTGTGTGGCTGGTTTGGTTTTCCTCTTTTTAAATGGTTAAATCACACACCTGCTCAGCGCTGTGCTTGGAGCGCGATTCCGCAGATTTTAAACATGTGAATATATAAAAAAATAAACCGAATAAACTCGCTTTAAGCTTCCGGAGGCTCGTCGGTGTAAAAGGTGATTGCTAATGTAGACGGATGGAGATTGATCACCTTCTCCTAAGCCTGCCTCTCTAAGAGCACAGGACACCTGCAGCTTAGCTCCGTGCCAACCAATCAGCGCTCTCCTCGAGCCCGACTGACGTCAAGCGCAGCCAATCCGCTGCCGAGACCGAGCTCGAAGCCCCTCCCACTCCATCCTCCCTTCGTGATCGAGCACAACACAAACCCGCAGCAGCGACTGGACGACTTTTGGAGAGGAACAAAAATTCCTGAAAACGCAAAGCGTGTTAAAATTCGGTGCTTGAACGGATTCAGGAGGAAATTAAAACTTTTATACAACAAAATAGTTTTGAGAAATATTTTAGATTAATACAAAGATTGTGAATCGCTTAAAAAGAGAAAATGATCCAATGTTTTTTTTTTTTTAGTAAGTTCATGTTATTATTTTATTAATTCTAACAGAAATAAGAAAAATGTGGGAAAGGTAGAAATAACAGAATAACGATAAATAAAACATTCATGCGATTTAAAACTTTAGTGTTTGATTTACAGATTTATAACAAGAAACTGCAAAAAAAAAAAAAAAAAAAAAGCACCGAATATTAATTAAAAAAAGATACATGTCTCAATGAATCAGTGGCAGAAATATAACCTCAAATATACAGTAGACAAACAGGGACATGGATAAACAACCTCTTCAAAAAAAATAATAAAAATGCCGATTAATCTTCCAACTCTTATCTTTATTTGCAAGATGTGTGTTTTTTTTTTATTTTTTTTTTAAATCTATACAATCTAACGTCCACTGATTTAACGCGGGTATATATAAAAATGCGGCATATAGAAAAACAAGTTTAATTTATCCACTTTATCTATTTTCATTTTTTTTTCTTGTGAACCCATCTCATGAATATTAATGCCCGCCTAATCCCCACTTAGAATTAGATTTGGGAATAGCGCTGAATAAAGTTTAATAGGCGGTCTCTTTTAAGAGAGAAATAAGGAAAGATTGAAGTGAAAGAAAATTGAGGGAGAAAAATAATAATAATAAAAAAAAAATCAGGGCCGAGAGAAAAACAGAGCAGGATCTCGTTTTAAGGATCTCCTACAAACTAGAGCAGTGAAATCAAACGGGCTCGCAGCAGATATGGCGCGGAGGGTTTCCTCGGCTCTTTCTCCAGGCTCGGGGACGGACGGGCATTTTCATTTTAAGGAGCTTCGCTTCGGGGGCTTTTGTCGGTGTCACCAAAATAAACTCGCTCTAATTGAGCCCCGGTCTGAAAGCGAGCTGATGTTCAAAGCAAGTGACCGCCGTAAAGGAACCAAATTACATTTTTTTGTAGGCTCTACTATACGGGCCATGTGAATCAAAGAGCGGCTTTACAGAGATCTGGAGAGATCCACACGTCTATAAAGTCACGGAGAGGAGAAGTGGCCTATAGGAGGGAAGTGAGATGCTTCAGTCAATAGCGCAGAGAAAAACAATGAGGAAAAAGTTATTGGGTGTTACAGAGAGGCCTGGAGGGGAGAAAGCAGCTGATGATGGCTTACTGTTTTACAAGCTGTGGAACTATTATAATATTTCCTTATTTCCGTATAATGAAAAAAATGAAATACATGTGTAATAATAATAATAATAATAATAATAATAATAATAATAATAATAATAATTCCGAACGGTACTTAAGAAATGTGATTTAGTGATTTATCAACCCACGATATTATTCCACATTAATTCCTTAATTAATAATTAATTCCTGCGATGCTTTCTGCTTATTCTGTTCTCTCTCTCTCTCTCTCTCTCTCTCTTTTTCATATAAACCCCCTGAACAAAGTATCAGGTTCTCAAGTTGTGGAACCCTTTTTCCCTTTTTTTTTCTTTTCTTTTTTTCTTTTTGTACTAAAAGCATTTTTGTCTAATCCCAAATTGCACACGATTTTCCCCCCTGAACGCCGAGCTCGCAAATCTCGGGATTAGAGGAGGCGAATAGAGGAGGTGGAGGAGGAGGAGGAGGAGGAGGACGAAAAGAGGGAATCCAAAAAAAAAAAAAAAAAAAAAAAAAAAAAAAAAGTTTTGTGTCTTTAGCCGGCAGTATTGGAGCAGCTCGCGGGATTGTAGTAGTGTCGATTCTTATTACAAACGACGAGGCATAAAGTAGTGATATACTCAGAGGGAAAGAGGGCCTTCTGATCCAAACCCCGGGACTGCTCTGACCCTGAGCCTTATTCTCAGGAGGAGACGGTGAGGAAGAGCAGCTGAGGAAGAACACCTGTACTACAACTACAACTACAACAACAACAACAACAAGAAGTCAGGAACCGGGATCCGAAACCACGGAGCTTTCTTTACTGCCTCTAAAGTGCAGCGTCACAGCTTTATTTTTATTTATTTATTTATGTATGTATGTATTTATTTATTTAAGAAGAGAAGCGGTTTGCTCCGCGGTAACGCAGGTCCAGACTGAGCACATATCACAGATTCAGGTAAGAGAATCGTAACTATTATCTTGGAGCGCTTGTGAGAATTAAACGCAGTAAAATCCGGACTGTTCCTCAGCGTGTAAAACTCTTTATTATATTTTACAAATGACTTCTGATATTTTCATCTTCAGTCCAGTTAAACAGCACTGCTGCATCTTTTACACAGTCGAGCTACTAGTGAACTTCTGGTGTTTATCCGAATCCAAAAGGATTATACTTTTAACTAATATCTTATGAATATATATATATATTTTTTTTTTTTAATAAAAAACGTTAATAAACTAACCTTTTTTTCCTGTCAGTTTTTGTTGTGTTTACTGCTCTGAGCATTGCAGATTCAATTTTATTTTCTGTCAAATACAAACACACAAACAATTAGCTGTGAATTCACGTTATTTAGAAAACACTAGAATGTTAAATGTTGTTCAACTCAAACAAATTTAAAACTGACTCATAACTTATAATGTTATATATTTATTTATATATATATAAATGATTCAAAGCTCCAATCCTAACTGCAGCTGATTGGACTCTGAAGTTGTCCGAGTTGTTTTTATTTCTAGAAACTCAGTGTGATTGAATGAGAAGGCTACTTAATTTGTCACATGAATCATGTTCAAAATAAAAAGAGTTAAACATCATTGTAATTACTGAGAGACGCATGAGGAGGCAGATGATTCCACTGGCTGTGTTTAACAGATAATGGTGGCTGTTTCCGAACAGACTGAAATGGTTTAAGGTGGTGAATTTATTAGGGGAAAAAAAAAAAAAAATCCCAGCACGGCTTCTTTTATACAGATTACACAGCCAAGGCTGCAGGAAAAAATACCCATCATGCAAACACACACACACACACACAGTCCACTCGGACAGGGGGAGAGAGAGAGAGAGGGAGGGAACAAGAGAGAGAGAGAGAGAGAGAGAGAGAGAGATCAGTTAAGTGATTATTAAGTGTGAGCTCTACACAGCATTACAGTCACCACACAGATGTGGAAGGAAAAAGAGGAGAAACAAAAAGTGTCTTGAGGGGGGTGTAGATTAAGGTGGAGGTGTCAGGGTAAGAGGGAGCTGTCAGAGCTCATTTTAGCCCATAACATGATCAATTCCCTCTCACAAACGACACTTTTTAGCTCATGAAGAGGGAAAATCTTCATCCTGAGCAAAAGCAGAAGCTCAGCAAGAAGTGGCTTCTCACATCCATCTCATTTCCCTCTGCGCCATCAACCTCAAATCACAAATAAAGAGTCGTGCAGCGGCGGCGTCAGAGTACGGCCGAGCACGAGTCCAAGCATATCCATGGTTTCATTTGATTTGTTTTTGTTTGTTTATTTATCATGTTTAGTTTGACCACTTTAACTTTAATTTATTTTTAAACCACATATTGTCCTTTATGAAATAATGCTAATATTCTGTCTTTCACTTAGCTGAGATTACTCTTTAAAAAAAAATGAGTCTGCACTCTGAACAATTTACAAGGCCAAACTACTCCTTAACCCACGATTGAGCAAGAGACTAAATATGAACTAAAATGTCTATAAAAGACAAGTATTAAAAAAGGCAAGTATTAAAAATAATATATGAGGTTAACAGAGATGAAGATGTAAATATTTTGTTCCATATTTTAAAAAAATAAACCTATTTTAAATGTTATTTTTAAATTAAACTTTTGAAGATATTTTAAAAAAATAAACCTACACTGTGCACTAGCCTAGTTTTTTATTTATTTTTTTTAAATTAGCATTGTTGTTTTTTTAAATACCAGTCACAGCAAACATCAGTGCTGAGGAAAATAAGGAAATAAGGAAACAAGGCTGCAGATGTTTTGTTAAGAGTATGAAAGCATTTCAGGTTTTATTGATGACTGGTCATTTTAGGAATAAATAAACAACGTTCACACGATAAGACAGCAGCACACGAGGTGAACCAGAGAGATGCGTACGAAAGCAATTCTTTAAAAGTATACAATAAATATTAACAAGGTCCTTGAGATAACGCACAAGGTCGTGAAGATGGTTAGTCGTCGCAAAGGACAAGCGACAATAAATTAATTCTGATCTCCAACTGCTTCTGGAAATAAGATTTCACACGCTCTTTTCTTCCCCTCGAACAGTGAAATGAAATGTACATCTTAACCACTCAGTCTAAATAAAAAGCACTTAAAAGTACTCTGTAACATTCCCACTATGGAACATCCCAAACTTTTTGGTAAAACAAAAAAAAAAAATGTAAAAACAAAAACACAATGTGTGTTTAATTTCTTTCTTTCTTTCTTTCTTTTTTTTTTTTTTAAATGCAACATCCCGCTTGAAGATATCCTATACATTTACAAAGCAATGAAAAGTTACACATTAAGTAATAAACACTGCTTGGAATAAAAGAAGATATGCTGAAACTGTTTAGTGTTATTATAGTTAAAATGCAGATTTTTTTTTTTTAAATGCTAAAATGAAAAAAAAAAAAAAAGTCCCTATAAAAACAATGTTGTGTTGTACCTCAAAATGTTCAGTCCTAATCTCCACTGGGAAATTAACACACATTGGTATGAAGCTACGCGTCTGTCTGAAACAACAAACAGTAAACGTCAGTGGATCGCTGTGGAGCTTCCTCTCTGACACGGTTACTCGGTTCTTCAGAAAAGTTTGTTTTTTATCACATAAAAGTACCTTTTCAGCGCAATCAAAAGGAAACAGAGGAGAATCTATTTGTGTTGGTGAAATGTAATCTCTCAGTAGAAAGAAAACCGAAGGCATTAGTGAATTAACACGCACCAGCCCTGGGCTGCAAATGCTGACCAGACTTTCCTCTAAAGCCAAAAGAAACAGAAGTATGCAATGCTCATTATAATAGTAATAATAATAATAATAATAATAATAATAATACTACATTTCTCAAAACTGTAGTAAACACTTTAAGTTTTAGTGTCTGTTTGGAAATCACTGAAGGACACACTTTTCTTCTTTCTTAGCCATCTTTCCTTTGTTCTGTTCCAGAGTCCGCTCCAGGTGCTCATCCTCCTCCTCTGCCCTGCAAACACACACACACACACACACACACACACACACACACACACACACATCATCAGAGGTCCAAACGGATGGACAGGGACTCAAGGACATGACACCTAAGCCTGGGACAACTCTTCCATCTTCCAGTTAGTGGAACTCTAATATTCTGTCCATCTCCTGATTCCTCACTGACCTACATGACCTCTGAACACAAAGTGAGTGTGTGTAAAAACAAGTATTATCCAAAAGTAATGGACAAATCATGCCTGGGCACTTGTAGGCCTCATCCGGGCTCAGCTATCCCAGAATGCCTTGCTGNAGAGAGAGAGAGAGAGAGAGAGAGAGAATGTGGACGTACTCTTTTTCCTGTGCGTCGAGATCTCGGACCAGGGCGTCGCGTTTGTTGACCAGTATGACCAGCTCGTCTAGAAGCAGCTGCTCCCGATGCTTCTGGGCCTCGGTCTTCTGCCAATCTGAATTCAGAGTGAGAGAGAGGCACTTCAGAAAAAAAAAAGCATGAACATCTTTACCTGAGAGCGGGAAAAAAAAGTCAAAGCAACTTCTGGACTCGGAGAACTCTCTGCCCAGTCATCATCCAGACTCCATTACACCTCACCACTGGATTTTGTAAACAGGTTCCCACTTCCAAAAACTTGCGAGGGCTGTTATAAGAAGCGCTTGCTGCTGCTTTCACAAGAACCCACCCCTTTTTTTTTAAATCTAAAGCTAACAATTGCTCTACTGCGGTTTGGCGAGGACATCAACTTCATCAGAGTCAAACCTGAGAACATTGGCAAAGAGAGGTGAACACAAAGACCGCGCATTCTGTTCAACCGCTCGACATGAAATTTCTAACGCTCCTGAACAGGACCAAGGACTCATGATGCCATGATACAGGATAAAAAAAAAAAAATACGATTCGTAAAGAATCTGACTTTTGATTCCTAATTACAGCCCCAAATTTAAATTCTTTAACATTCATTATGTCAACACACCGAATCTACCCACTGGCACAGGTTGAAAAAGTAAAGGTTCAAAGTATGTGCCTGTGTGTGTGTGTGCGTGTGAGAGAAGTGACCTGGCCAGGTAGGCCGGCCTGCTGGTCTGAAATATCAGCCCGGCTAACAGGATCAGCCATTACTGATACGAGCGGAGATTAGGGCCTTGCTCACAGCCAACAGGACATTTGGTTACCAAGCCTATTCTTCAGCTCAACGTAAGAACATACTGTGCTGGAGTGAGTGTGTATTCTTCATTCACACACTTCACAGTTTAAAAAAAACAACAAAAAACAAACAAAAAAAAAAAACAAGGGCCTAACCCCTATAAAAGTGCGAGACCTTGTGCTGCTCAGGGCTTCTCTCACTAACACCATGTGTCATGTCAACATTTAACCGTGATCGATTGCTGCAAAAAAAAGAGTGCAGGAGATAAAACAACCGTTCAGCCTGCTCATGCGAAAATGTCAATCCTTAAAATAAGTGGACTTTATTAAAAATAAATATTTCTCGTGTGCTGCGTGTGAATTGCGGCAGCGGGGCGGTATGTGCGCATCACGCTGAGAGCTGAGGTGGGCTCGAAAAGGTCTCCTCTGCTGCCTCATTTAGCCTTTGAAGTGAAGCACAGAGGCAAAATGAACACAGTACCAATATTTGAGGAGTTATTGGGCGCTCCAGCACCAAAGGAGAGTGCTCTGCTCCTCCGTCTTTAACCTAATCAAAAGCTAATGCTGCGAGTGCTCTGCAAATATGTTAACACATGCGTGTGCTTTCTAAGTTTTCTGCGAGAATCAAAGAGAGCAAGGTAGAAATATTAGGACCTAACGGAGTCCTGTAAACTTAACGATGATAAAGAAAATTTTACGCTTAATAAAAACATTATTACAGGCCTCACTTCTTTTTCACCAATTCTCTCCCTATCCTGCTTAATTCACTCACTGCATTAAGGGGGAAAAAAAAAGACAATGGCCACTTCATAGAGTGAGCGAGCTACGGCCAACAAAAACTTTTCCAGAAAGGTAGAGTGACACACTCACAGAGAGAGAGAGAGAGAGAGAGAGAGAGAGAGAGAGAGAATAAGAGAGGCACTGTCGACTCAGTCCCACCTCCATTTCCCCTGTCATCACTCTGAGCCAAAAAGCCAAAGATGCTCCCCAGTGGCAGAGGCAGCATGCAGCTGTCAATCAAGCCTGGAGCGTCCCACCCTCCTCATTAAGAAGGTAAACAATGAAGAGGGGCAATGAGAGACATGGACGAGTGAACAAGCAGATCCGCCCCTCCCCTTCACTCTGACCCACCTCAACCTCAGTCCCTAACCCATCACAGTCACTCAGGGAAGGTACTAAACTCCTCCCCAAACCTAAAAAAGGAGAAAGAGGCAAACAAGTTTTGGGGTGGGGGGGGGGATATAAAGTGGTGTGTGCAGTCTGTTTAGATTACTCTCTCTCTCTCTCTCTCTCTCTCTCTCTCCCTATTGCCCTGGGCGATCACGTCAAAACTCACATGGTCGCTGCTTATTCAGATAACCCTAACAATGCACGCCAATGGTAACCATGTGAGCCCTCAGAAGCTACACAAGAATGCACTGGCTCAAATCCCCATGACCCTCCTCCGAAGCGAAATTTATTCAAGAGTGCAAACTGCTCAACGGCTCTCGGAGTGCTTCTTCCGAGAGTTCCGCTTTAATATTTCCACAAAATTTAACAATCAAGACGCAACTCTGCATTCACGCCCTGTTTCTAGTGTGCAAAGACAGCACGGCAGATTAAACTTCAGAAAGCGGTCCTTTTCTTACAAAAAATGTTTTTTCCCCCCCGAAAAAAACAGGAAGTACGCAAGGTAGGAAAAATCCGGCACAAAATACGTGATCTTATTACAGAAGATTTGGGCTGTGCATGGATTTGAGTGGCAACGTAAGATGGCGTTGGATGGAGGCCAACTGGGGCTCAAGACAAAGCCTAACATGGCGCCTAGAAAGGAGAAGTTGACAGGAAAATAGTCTGTGGAATGGCACCTTCATCTACTGCACAGCCGAACCTGTCTCCACAATAAAAGTTTTACTTTAAAAAAAAAATATATATATATATAAATATATATACAGCCGTCTGGGCTATTATGTACGAGAAACCTACACAGTTGTAATCAGCCAATAAAACTCCAAACTTACAATAAAAAGAATATTTTTTTGAAATGCTGAACTGAAAATAAATTTAAAAATAAATAAATAAATAACAAATAAAAATAACGCTGCGCTGTACCTAAACTGTTCAGCCCTAATCTCCACTGGGAAATTAACACACATTCACGTGATTGAAATTAGAGAACAATAATAAATTATATCCATATTGGCACTAATCAAGAAAGGTTTCCATTAAAAATCTATGTTGATATTAAAGCATTAAAAATCTATAATTGTTCGCTACATACAAAAAAATGTAGATATAGTTGTTGGTATTTTTGCATTCTTGTCTACGTCTAACTGACCTTCCTGAGCTCTTATTGCTGGAATGAAACAAAAGGTGGATGCTCACTCCGTAATAAAGTTTAATTCATTTTATTTTAAATTTTCTTGCTTCTGTTGGTGTTCATCCATAACCACAAAAGTTTAGATGTGACGTGTGGAGCAAAGCCACGGCAGCTCTGCGACATAGCCAAGAGGCTCACAATGGAGGAAATGAACAAAAATGAATTAGCATTAGCACATTCAGGAGGCTGGTGGTGGAGAGGAGGACTGAAATGCTGACAAAGAGCTCAGGAAAGGAAAGTGTGGGGCTTTTGAAACCAGATCTGTGCAGCACTTTACTGAAGGCTGCAGCATGACTGAAACTTCCCAACATGGCAGACAGAGGCGTTACCGAGGGGGGAAAAGAACGACACGACACACCACGTGATTACGTACGTGTGAGGTTGACAAGTGCTCACTTAATTTATATCTACGTCTAAAGTTGGAACTGTGTATAAAAAAAAAAATACTGGTACGATTAAAAATTCCTAGCAGGATTAACTACATAAACATCAATACCACTTTCTGGAGTATTGCAGCATTGTTTTGTAAAGTTTATATTTACAAAATTGACGTTATACAAGCTGGAAAAGACAGAAGAGATTCGTAAAGGAAATGTTAAGAAAATCTAACATGGCACACAAATCTTTACGATGAAAAAAAAAACAATTAAAAACAGATTTGTGATTTTCTTCATCATGGTATACCATCAGTCAGCTCACCCTTACAGTGCCATCTCGTCAATTTAGCCAGAAAGCAATACTTTACATACAGTAGGAAGAGCACTGAAGCATTAAGAGTACACAAACTATTACAGATTTAATTTTATTAAACACTGAAATGAGGATAATCGTAAGAACAAGTAACTAAAAATGATGTGTGACTGGAATATAAAGATCCTTTTCTGTTGAAGAGTATAAAACTCTCAAACCTTCACAAACACCCCTGAAATCTACACCGGAATGGAAATAAATAGATTTTTTTCCTTGTGAATAGTGCAAAAAAAAGGAGGAATTGTCACCCTGCCTTATCTGCAGTTCCAGTCAACTAGCAATCTTGAAAGAGTTTGCAACATCATCAAAGGCAGCCATTTGACAGGATCCTGGCACTGCACCTAATCAATCTGAGGAATACGCTGGCCCGGGCGGGTAACAAAGCTCAAATAGATTTACAAATGGGGTTGTTGGGGGGATAAGCTCCTGCACAGGATTACATATTGATTTTAAACATCTTAAAAAAAAAAAAAAAAAAAAAGCTTATCATATAAAACCGTAACAACAACAAAAAATAGGAGACCTATGCAGAAATCCCTTTAAGAGAGGCGCGTCCACTTTCAAATAACACGCCCCGGAGTGCACCAAGTCTGAACCGAGAAAGAGACGGAGCGAAGGAGGGGCAGGAAATGTGTGTGTGAGAAGGAGACAGTGAAAGAGAGAGGGAGAGAGAGAGAGAGAGAGTGTGTGTGCATGGAAGGCAGATAAAAAGGCCAAAAAGGATCAATTTGGAGGCAGAAAAATAAGAACCATGGCATATTGTAGTAGGCCACATTCAATCCCCGGCCCTTCTTTTCACCCTCTCCGTAATGTTACTGCAAATCCAGAGGACCAGAGAGCAGGTTATCGTTTCCACGACACGAACACTTGCTGTGTTATTTTTTTTATTTAGCAAACCTGCACATGAATCTTCTCCACCTTGTCAATCAGATTGCGTGTGTGTGTGTGTGTGTGTGTGTGGTGCTTTCTCTTCCTTTCCAAACTTACCCTAACCTCCTGAGAGCTGAACTCCTATTATTATATCTTTTTTTTTTAATATATATTTGATATATAATACTATATATATATATCAAAATTCATGTCTGCATTATGCTCCACGTTTTTGTTTTAAATTTGGAATATATTTTACAGAAAGCGAGGCGTGCAGCGACATGAAGACGAATGCTTGGGTAATATAAGAACTAAACAACAGCGTTAAGTCTCTACAATCTTCTTGCTAGTGCAGGTTAGGTTTTCTGTGGAAAAGGTGACTTAAGTACCATATCAGCACCTGCTGGAGATGAAGTGTCTGTGCTTTTTCCACACAGTGTGTGAATGTGTGTGTGTGTGTGCGTGTGTGTGTGTAAACACCTCACTGGTCTCTATTACTACTGTAGTCAGCCGGCCAAGCAAATCAGAAATTACCTGTCTGCGTTGGCTGGCTGTGAAAAGACCTGTTGGAGCACCAAATAAGAAAGCGATGCACTCGCTTCCCTCACCAGCAGGTCAGAACTATCACTGCTTCGCCCAAGAAAAGAGCTGTCTCTGAATGTTAAGTGCTGAAGCTTGAGAGAGAGAGAAGAGATGGGAGAGAGAGAGAGAGAGCGAGAGACAGTATGAGAAAGGGAGGGACAGAGAGAGAGACCGAGAGAGAGAGAGAGAGAGAGAGAGAGAGAGAGAGAGAGAGAGAAAGCTAGAGAGAGATATAGACAGAGAGAGATAGGGAGAGAGCGANGAGAGAGAGAGAGAGGGCCGATAAAATGCAACAAGTTTCCAGTTTATGGGTTGATATGGTGTGCACTGGATTTGGTGTGACGTATACACATTTTTAAAAATTATATATTTTTAAAAATAGTAAATCCAATAATCCAGTTAGCTTCCGGGCATCGCAGTCTGTTCTAACCTGTGACCAAAACAATCAGCCATCCAATCATATTATGTACAGGAAATAAAACACCATGATAACTTGTTCTAAAGTCAAAAACTAAACACATTTCACCCCCGAAAAAAGCAGCAAATCACATGACCAAACCTCCCACCAATGTGTAATCAACCCTCTATAAAAATAAGCTATAGAAGACGGCAAGTAGAGGAAAATTATTGAAGAAAAGAAAAAAAAAAAAAAAAAAAGAAAGAAAGGCATACGGCAGAGACGTGGCTCTCTGCTTAGCTATGCATGTCGTCTGTCGGCCCCCTCAAACTAATTAGAATTGATTTATGATGGATCAGGTAGCTTATCAGGTGCAGAAAGAAATTACCGTGCCTAGCCGAGGGGTGCAAGGGGTCACCATCGAATAGCAAAATCAATCTGCATCGATTGCGAAAGGTTCATTTTGCGAAAGCAGGGACACAGTCAAAGGGATTAAAGTTAACCAGACAACTTTGATACAGGCTTTTTTTTTTCTTCTTTTCCATCTCTTCCCGCTTGGATAACATGCACTCAAGAAAGATTATAAATATAGCGGCGGTCCGTGATGCCTTAGGGCACATCGCACAGACGCAGTATTGATGCTTACATGACATTTGCACTTAACAATAATACCGAACACACTCAGGAGATTTACTTAGTTGTATTAAACATAATGAAAGAAAAAAAAAAAAAAAAGCATCACTTCTGCAGAACTCAAGTGGTCCAGTATTGTTAAAAGGTGACAGCAAAGGCAAAGAGAAGACGAGGTAAAAGAAGGTCTTTTTTTTTTTTTTGTCTTTTCTCTCACACGGCGCTTTTCACCCCTCCCACACACACCCCACCCCATCCCCCAAATCCACTCTCACTTACCTTCAATCGCCAGCATTGCTCTTAACTCGCGGTTCAACAGCTCGAAGCGTCTCTCCAGATCATGCTCCCTCTCCCTGGGCAAGTTGTAAAAGTTCATCAATATGTTAATTACGAAATCATTAAACACTTAAAGAAACCTTTAATAAACATTGATTCGAGCACTCGCCGACACCTCGCCGCGCCACATTAATCTACTGCAAATAAGTGATACCCAAACGGGCAGCGGCGAGGGCTGGCTGGGGCGATAGGACAGCGGAGAAAAGAGCCGTGATTAAGAAGGGAAAGAATGTGAGAGGGGGTATCAACGAGCAAATTTAATTTCAGCTCTTTCAAATGTATTGGAAATGAGCTCATTCCGGTCCGTAATAGAATTCGTCCTTCAGAGCCTGTTCGCTCACAAAGAGCGGAATGAAAGGAATAATAATAATCAAGACTCTTTTAATTGAGCACTTAGAACTGCGTTTTCTTTCTTTTTTTTTTTCCACAGTGATATAATATGATTAGGACACTTCGATCTGTCATTTGCCAGAGCTTGGGAAGTCTCTCCCTCCCTCCCTCTCTCTCTCCGGGAATTAAAAGCTGACCAAGGATTTACTGTGCGTCCCATTCAAAGAAAAGGACCCATTACTGAACAATTATCTTTTGTCTCATTCATTCTACAAGGAACGTAAGATTACATAATCGCCGTTTTTTTTAAAACTTAACCAGACATTAAAATGACAAAATCAGTTATAGTGCTGTGTCGTGTTGGCTTTCAAATAGATCTCGAGTCAGTACAGGTTGATCCAATACAGCTAATGGCTGAACTGACATGAGCGCTGAATTTCATTAGAGCCTTGAGGAGACTGACACGATTTCATTTTTGCGTCTGAACTGGGCAGGGGGAAGGGGGCGATGGAATAAGCCGCAGCGCCCTTCACCGCCTGACCTTCATCCCTGCGCCCTCGTCCCAAGGGTCGGCGATTCTGAAGTGTAGGTGTCGAAACGTTAAAGGTGTGTGTACATAGTCGGCGACGCTTCACCGTGAGAAAGAGAAAATGAGACAGAGAGAGAGAGAGATAAAGAAAGAGGAGAACGAACAGAGGGAGAGAGGAAGAAGCTGAAGAGGGCAAACGGGAACTCACAGCAGAGAGAGCTGATTCTGGCGCCGGATCAGAGCGTTCTTCTTATTCACCAGTGTGAACCACTCCTGCATCATGGCCTCCTCCTCCTCCTTATTCTTCCCTATAGGAGAAAGTGCCCAAGCGCACACACACACACACACACACACACATAAGCGGACATACGGCAGAGGCTACTAGAGTGCATAATCCACCAGAAAACACAAAATCCTGCTACAGTTTAGTTTATGTACGTTATCTTCTAAATTATTATCGGATTAGTAATAAGTATCTGACTAATAGCAGGGATTATTATGTATAAACTTCTTTAATGCTACAAGTTTTTTAAAAGTCACTGCAAACCTCGGTTTATTTTATAGTACAGCAGCCATTGATAGCTGACCAGGAAAACAATGAATGAAATGATGATTCGTTTCTGACAGACACCTTGCTTATTCAGGTTCTTCAAGTACACACGGCGGTACGTGATGGTGCCGTTTAATATTTACTCCGAATCTAATGTTTATAAATATTACACATATGCATACTTTGAAATTTGGAAATACAAGAACACATTACTATTACACTAGTACAAATTTACTATTAAACACTAGACACTACTGTACTGTAGAATAAAGAATTGGTTTGAAGCTTTATAAATACTTACTAGTAATATTTACGTTTTTTTTAAGTAATGTATGTTATGGTTGAATTTAGTATCGTGGTATTGTTTACTAATTACGTAATACTAAATATGTAAGAATAATTATGAATATAGTTAATGATATAGTATCATTATTATTTTTTTTTTTTAAATGTCGGCTCACAAACACGCAGCTCCTCCGCCGTTTCCCAAACCTTCCCTCTCCCCGAACCGAAGTGCATCAAATGAGATTAGCCCACCGGCTCTTTCTCAGTCGCACAGATCGACACGCAAGTTAGGAAGCCGGCCAGATGTGTGTTCGGCGGCAACGTATTAGACACTTCACACGATGCTGCCATTGTCAATAAGACGATGCTGGATTAGGAGGCCGGATTACAGGCGGCCTGTTTTGTTCCCACACTAGCTGGGATTAACGTGGAGACTTTGTGCTGCTTCAGAAACCACCAGCGCCAACAACCTCCAGACTGGAGATGGAATATTTCAAGTTAGGTCACTTTTTTTTTTTTATATTGGCGTCTCATCCATACACACCGTATATTAAGCCTACAGGGCCAAACTAGGAAACGCAAGAGGCTTCAGGACACAATACACCAGGGCTGCGTACATACAGAGCAATGTAGCACAAGATCAACACAGAGTACGGTATGACACACACACACACACGACGTGCAAATTTTCTACCCCAAATATTCCACCCCGTGTTAACGCGTAAAAGATGGGTCACAATGTCAACTCTATACAAATGAAAGAAAAAACAAACGTAGATCACGATGAACTATTTGCAAGAATTTTATCCGACACAGTTTTCTAATTTGACCTCCAGACAGATGATCACTATAAATTTCCGCCTTCACTAAAGTCAGACAGGAACAAGAGGTTACAGCCAAATCGGTTAAGTGGGTTCGAGACGCGGGACCGCCACCATCGCCGTTCTGAGCATTCCAGCGATGCTGAGGGTTCCTTTGAAGGACGGGATGAAAGTAACAAGAAGATGAAAGATCCCTTAAGCTTATGTAATCACCCTCTCTACTCATTAGCTCTCTAATACCTGTATGCGTCCGACATCAACAACAACAGAATTAGCGTCCGAACACCTTTTTTCCTGTTTCTTTAAGCTTTGTTAATGTGCAGACTCATGAGGACAGGTCGGAGTGGAATTAAAGAGCGATTACAGAACAGCTGCGAGTGCGGAAATGATCTGGGATAACAATTAATATTATTAAAGAGCGTCAAAGTCAAACGGAGGTCAGCGTCACATGAGATATGCTTTACTGCACTTCGCTGTATGCCATTTTCAGAAAGCGTAAATTGGTGAAGGGATGAGAATCTGGAGAGATGCTATGTTTTTCTGTCTCTTTTTTCCTACCAACCTGCGACTTTGGCGGATTTGTCTGTCACATGACATCACAACAAAGCTTTGTCATGTCAGTTACTCAAAAGAAAAAAAAAACACAACTGTAATTTATATTTATATTTATGTTTTTGTTTTTTTTTTTTGGACGACTTGGAAAAAAAAAAAACGAGCAAGGGGAAGAAAAGTCCCGGGATTCAGGAATCAGCTCCTGGATTATTGTATTCAACTTTTAAATAGTGGGCTTGAAAAGGATAAAGTGCTCACTGACAGGCCATTGTAGCTCCAAATGAAACAAGCAAATAATAAATGGGAATATTAAGCCTGTGTGACACTGGGAGGAAGCGAAGGATTAGGAGGCACATTGCTGAGGCCGTTTCCACAGAAGGGGTGTTTGTGTGTATATTTCAGCTACAACAGCAGGAACACATGCATGAGGACACTGTGTCTGTGTCTCACTCACTCACTCACTCACTCACTCACTCACTCACTCACTCACTCACTCACTCACTCACTCACTCACTCACTCGACTTCTGACCCATGCTGATTATAATTATAATTCAGAGCTACTGATAGCAAAGAAGAGAGAAAATATTTTTCCTTAAATATAGTAGATGAAGTGTAAGTTCGGGGTTAGCGATATGACAAACATTGCTACAATACACAATGTGTGTGATGATATAGAGGGTTGCGATGTTATTTTTGTCGCATCGCTCACCCCTAACTTAAACCTCATCTACTACATTTGAGGAAAAATGTGAGTGAGTGAGTGAGTGAGTGAGTGAGAGAGAGAGAGGGACGCACACAAACTGAGATCATTTAACGTCTATAGCAATAAATGATTTAAAAAGTTAATTATCTTTTCTGCAATTAACTTTGACATCATTTTACAGTTGTAGAGATTTAATAATAAATACTGACATCAAGTCAGCCTCTTCCACTCCGCTTGTAAATGTTGTTTAAAACATTCATTTTTATAAAAAGGACATTGCAATATCTCAGAATCGTGTACTGACATTAATTGATCAGATGTCAATATTACATCATCATGTTGATTGTCTCTATTTAAAGCTCAGAGTTTAAAAGCTACTGAGATTGAAATAATCTAAAATACCAGGTTTTATATATATATATATATATAAGTTCAGTACGGATAAATTTTGATGCATCATTTCTATGGCAATTGATTTTGTCATCCAGTGCAGTTTCCTTATAAGAGATTTGAAATGTTTACAATTCAGTAGCTTTCATTAATCACCTCCAATAATCATAGACAGAATGAGCAGTGGGTGTATATATATATATATATATATATATATATATAAAATGTGTATGTGTGTGTCCTGAGGGCTCATGGCCGTGCCTGGCTGAACCAGCCTCTATAGCCAAATAAGATTAAGATAAGCATCACAGCCACTGTTACATTCACACCAGATAGCATTAATGAAATCCCCTCATAGTACACACATTCAGCTGCCTTCTCCCTGCTCTCTCTCTCTCTCTCTCTCTCTCTCTCTCTCACACACACACACACACACACACACGTCCCTGCCAAGCATAGCTTGTCTGTACTACAGGTGTAAACGGTCTTCACATACATTCAGAATTCAGCTTTTACAGTTCAGGTATTATATTTTCTGGAGTTTAATGCATCCTACGCATCCTATTAGCATAAACTATATACAACTAGAACTGAAAGCTAATTTTGTAGCGATACGTGCCGTATGTGATTTGCCGTCTTGGAAAGTTAAACACCCTTCATTAATCTCCACAAGCCACAAGATGAGACAGACGTAAACAGAAAATTAATTATATGAAAGTTAAAGGCCTTGCTGTTTGGATATCTGCCACAAAAAAAAACAAACAAAAAAAAAACGCAATACAAAATAAACCACACAAATTTGAGCATGAAAGTGCAGCTCAACAAGAGGGGAACTGTTTGGGTGTCTTTTCGTTTAATTACAAAATTTTCCCTCATTTGATTTAGATAATAATCTTTCCAATAGTATTAAGAAATGAGAACAATTACAAATTAATCCTGGATCTGGTGAGCGGGGTTTCTTTACTCTGGGAAAAAAAAAAAAAAAAAAAAAGGAAAGGAGGCAAAGAAAGGGGGAGGAAGAAGAGGGGAACAAAACTGAAAAGAAAAGAAATACATTAAACCCTGTGATCACAGCAACCTCTTCTCGTTTCTTATCCAGCCATTTTCCTGTTTAATCCAATACGCAGTAATCCAATTTGTCTATCGGTGTTTTAAGGGCCAGATCTCAACTTCTGTGCAGAAAAAGGCAGTTTTTTTTTTTTTTTTTTTTTAAACAACTGACAATTTATTTTAAGTGGGGGTGAGTCTTGCTTTGTCTTCTCCGCCTGCGCCGTGTCTACGCTTGATTGTTCTGATGAGTTAAAGTGAGAGTGGGGAAGAAGAAAAGAAAAGGAAAAGAACAAGATGATCATTGTTTTGTGCAACTGAGCAGGACCTCATTAAAAGGCCGTTAGCGAGCATTTCTGAATATGCATGAAGGCAATAAGCAGATCCTTGTTCATCAGCGCAGAGAGAGAGAGAAAGAGAGAGACAGAGAGAGAGAGAGCGGTAAGTACAAAAGGATTGATTTAATTACTTGGAGTGGGGCTGTGGCATGGAGAAGTCTTGTTAGCGTGAAATGAAAGGGCCGCACTAGCCTTGCGCCGGCCTGAAGGAAAGGAGTTTGGCTTTAGGCACAATACCTAATCTCGGGATAAAGCTGAGTCCATTGTGGCCCATGAGGCCCGTCACTAGCTTCAGAATGGACACAACGCATTTCTCCCTCAGTTAGGCCAAACTGGTTAAGCGCAAACCTCGTTCCCCTCCGAGCTTTTAAGTGAGCACAGAGAGCAGGAAAGCAACAAGGCATGTCATGGGCTTAGAAAATCAAAAAGAAGCCAGAGCTCTTGATCTCCTCGAACAACAGAGCTAAACGTAAAAATGTCGAAGAGAAGTCAATCACATTATTACTGCAGCTGTAGTTTAAGCATACAGTATACTATACACATTAAACACTACTTTACTACACACCTACACTATATAGTATTAGTGTAAACAGTATTATTAGTAATAGCTGTTAAATCGTCAGCTGACGTATTAGTATACTACATAATAACAACAATAATTTGGAGTATACTACAAATTATGTACAGTATACCATTCTAATACTATTCATACTAATACCATACTATCAGTATAAGTAGTACTGTAAGTAGTAGCATTAGTTATCAGGCACTTGTATTAATTTTATACAAGTATAAATACTATACCACTGATTTCTGATAGTTAATTACATCATTAAGATTACAGTAATATTGTAGAGAATAGTCGTGTACGATACACTAATTAAATAATAATTAAATATATTATATAGCATACTGACTTGTATTAGTATAATTAGTACGAATCAGCTGTCAGGTAATGGTTTGTATTATGAATATATAATATTAGTACACTATATACTAATTAAATAATGACTATTAGACGTTAATAGAATAATCACATTATGATTATAGTAGACAATAGTAGTATGTGATATATGTACACACACACACACACACACATTATATATATATGAATTAATTAAATGCTAACTCTTAGTAGCCAATAGTGTAGTCACATTAGCATTGCAGCTACAGTAGTAGTATTATCGATAGTGCAGATAATATTAATATAGTATTTACTAAGTAAGTAAGCAATATTAGTATAAGCAGCATTATTAGTACTAGCTAGTACTAGGTATTGGCATTAGTATTATGAATATATAATATTAGTATACTAACACAAACCAATAATAATTAAATAGTAATTATTAGAAGTCAGTAGTGTAATGACGTTATTATGATTATAGTGATAATAGTAGTATACTATACACAAATTAAAAACTATTAGAAGTCAATAGTACTCATTATTACAGCCATATCAGTATAATATGATGATACTACTATTTGCTATACTACTATATACTAATACATAGCATACAGCATGCAGTATTAGCATAAGCAGTATTATAAGTAATGTTATTAGTATCAGCTGTCGAATCATTACTTGTTTGCGTGTTTGCATTCAAATGTACTATTAGTTTTAGTACAGTAGTAGTTAAACTAGTCAGCACTTCCAAATAGTACTAGTCATACAGATAGGATTAATAATTTTCATTTATATAGCAAAGTTCTTTAGAAAGAAAAGATGGAGAGACAGTAATTAAATCAATAAAATAACAACGTATATTTATAATCTAGATCTTAAAAATCAGTGAATGATCCTAATGTTCTCAGCATTACTATTAAAGAGTTAAGAGGTGGAAAAAAAAAAGAAAAGAAAAAAAAAAAACATTTAGCCAAGCTGCGAGTGATCCACAGGATTAACAGGAAGTACTGTTAGTAGTTATTATACTATTCTAATATAATATTACTGTTCATAACACAGAATTGTAGTGGCTCAGTGCTCAGGTGTAGATAGCAGCAGTAGTTAGAATTAGTGCTGTAGTTAGTTAAACACTGCCAAACTATCACTAATCAGCGTTTCTACTCTAGCAGCTCAGAAGGGTTCAGGTTCCAGGCTGCAAGTTGTGGGTGCACAAAACTGACAAATATAGCACACTGAGATTATGTATTTTATTAAACGCTGCAACGAACCTGCATGAGTTTGACCATGAACGTTTTTAAAAACGTCACAATTCCTTAAAACACCTGGAGTGCTCATTTGCATGTTCTCATATGGCATGTTTCTGTGATACCGATATTTCAAAATTAGAAAAAAAGCCACATGATATATCGGAGTGAGTGCAATTCCAGCAGATCCTACCACGCTGACATATCAACACATGCTGAACACAAGTATTTAAAATCCTGAATAAAGCTCCAATCCCCTACACGAGCAGGATTTCAATTTGCCACTGGTATTGTTGGCCCAACGTTGCTTGCTCTGCGGCTTAAGGGAAAGAATTCATAACCATAAGCGCTCTTAAACTGTGGGGTGAGAAGCTACCGGGATCGACAAAGTCGCTTTTAATGAGAGAAAAGTCTGCGGCTATACATACAGTGTTATCGCGCCGTCATTCATGTAATTGTTTGAAGATAGGGTTCCTTCTAATGTGTCACACTTGTCTGTCTCCTTACTGCTGAGAACGCAAACAGCCGCTCTGCAAACAGCGCCGATTCCTGAGCTAACGGCCAAGACGCCTCGCACTCGAGGGGCAGAACAAACAGCCAGCTGATAATAGATTTCTTTCTGTTTTTTTCCCCCCATTTACATTCAAACGTTCATTTCGTTCACCATTTCACATGGTAGTCATGATTTGTATGAAAGCAGAAGCAGTGTAGATTTTCCTTCTGTCTGTCTGTCAACCTTCAGCGATCGCGAATATGTCTGCGACCCCCCACTCTATTAAATTGCATTTAAAAAAAAAAAAAAAAAATCAATAAACATTATCACGGCCTGACAGACTATCGGCTAGCCGGGGCTGCACCTTTCGCCTTAATCCCTGGCCACTATCGCACGGCCTGGACAGACAGTTTACGTTACAAAACAACTATTACGCTTCTTGTCACTCCCGCTGAAATATTAAAGTGATGCATAGTGATGGACAAACTGGAAAAAGCAACTGAATGGAAACATGACGCGTGAGGACGGCCGTAAGGTGAAATGTTCTTAAAAAAGACAGAATATGACAGCATATGCAAGTTTGACTGTAAGAACTCATCCGGATGTGTAAAGCTATGGACTTACCATCGGAAATATACAGAAATGTCTGAAAAACGTACAAACGTACAGTACATACAAAGCTAATACCTTCTGTTCAAGCCGACAGGTGAACTGAATACTTCAGTGCATCTCAGACTTGAAATGTGCTACAAAAAAAAAATAAATCATGGGCAAAATTAACCTAATAACTGAGTCCTTACAAAAGCAAGCCAAAATACAGGTGTCTAAAACGAGCCTCTTGTGTTTGGGGGTAAACAGATCCCATTCTTCTGCTCTCATTCTTATTTCGACTATTCCTATAACTTCGTTCTTCGCTCCACTTTGGATCTATATTAAACACCGAGCCTGAGCTCAAGGGCTTTTGGGGGGAAAAAAAGCAGGACCCTTCAGGTAATTAATATTACACGAGTGGCAGATGAGAGAGCGGTGCAAGAAAGATCACCTGGTGAAGCCCTCGGGAGGAAAAAAAAAAAAAAAAAAAAAAGGTGTTTCATTAAAAGGGCCTGAACAATAAGAAGGCAGGAACAATGCGTTTTGGCACTCGTGCTCAACAGGCTCTCCAAGTCGTGGCTCGGATAAGAATGGCAACCTATCCCGGGTTAATAATCTCATAACAAAAGCTAAAAGACATCATCCTATTAACTAGTGATCTCCAGAGCTAATGCGAGGTACTTCCCAATGCCTTTTCTAGAGAACGCTGCTGTTAGAGAGAGAGAATTCAGGTTCCACCCCCAGCAGGGGACCAAGACCTTCTTTCACCCTTTATCTCATGCCCTTGTTTAGGACTTTTCAAGTGGACTCAGTGATGTGTCAGCGATATTATTGAGCTTCAGCGCTCAATAAAAAAAAGTTCCCTTGTATTTGAAAATACGCCATTTTATATGGAAAGTTATTTGGTCGAGACTGAAAGCAGAACATGTTTGTGATTTAGAGATCATTTAACTCTCAACTCATCCCCAAAGAGGAAAGTTAGCGATACCCGAAACTCCCACCCCTCCACCTCCACCTCCACCTCCCCCACCCTCCGTGACACCGTCTCCAACTCCTTGTTGCACATTTTACCTTTTTTTCCCCCCTTTTTTCCATTTTCCTCTCCTTTCTTTCTCAGAGGGAAGATTAAATGAGTGATGCTGGCTGAAAGGCTCCGAGCCCGGCTGACACAAAAAGCGCTAAAAATTCTCATTTAGTTGTCTTTATTTTGCTAGCGCCATGTGGTCCTTGAAGATGTTGAAAACATGGGAAGCGGAGGAAAGATCAGAGCCGGCTCATTAGCATCGGGACAGAATTGGAGAGGCCGTGATGTATAGCAGCCCTGCTCTAGAGCTCCAGCGCGAGCGGTTGGTGGTAAGCTCTCCGTTTCATTGTGCTTTTGTCTTTCCTCTGGGTCTAGCTCACAGCAGGGAGCTACACTAGCCCTGGGTTACACAAGAGAATTATAGGGAATTTTTTTCAGTAATACGGAACGTACTCGAAACACTGTAAGATGACGACTGCATGCATGTATACGATGTCGACTCCTTCCTTGCATTTACATTATGATTAATTCACACCAAGATACAATAATCATATTCCACAGAGCTGTCGAATTCTCGATTCTGACTGGTCAGAAGCTGTTGATTCATTTTCCATAACAGCAGTTTGGACAGTAATGCTAGCTGTAATGTTTATATTAATGCACTCAATGCAAATATTTTACCATTTCTATAGTGACAGCTAATTTAGAAGGACTGTCTATGTTGGATGGACGCTCCACATAATCTAATAAAAATAAAATAAAATAAAAGAAAAGATGTTGCTATTTAACAAAGGAGATGCTTATTTAACGTTAACAGAAGGAGTCTCCAGTGTCAGCAAGTTTTCCGCCACAGGGCAGTCTTCGCGCTTTCCAGTTTCTTGGTAATATGACAAGTTGCGTTTTTTTTTTATCTTATTAACAAAGATTAAAAACGAGAGGCTGGTGAGGGAACGACTGACTGTTTATAAGTGGAAGTAATAACAGAAGCTAACTTGTTAGTTAGCAACATGTAAATGTAACTATAAACTGCTAAAAAGTGTGGTGTCATGCTTTAATAAATAAAATTTTTAAATAGGTAAACTTGGCAAATTGGTGTATGAGGTATAAGAGGAATAAACACCTCACGACACACTGTTATAGGAAAATAATTAAGCTTGGGATTGGAACGGTTGGGCCGCATAACACTTCCCAAAGAGGTTTATCCTTTACGTATCTACTATCCTTGACTGACAGGCTTCCAGACAAAATATCTGACAGATTTGTTTTGTAAAACATCAGCATAAGGTTTCTAATAACAACATGCCCTGCTTAATCAAACAACATGGCCGTCTAGCACACCGTCTGTTAGCAAACAGAGCTAATCCTGCACCAATAATCATGCTGTTCTGGCAGCTCCTCATCAGAGAGGCGGGGACAGAATCCCTCAGTGCCAACAGTCTGCATCTCCATTTCGCTTCTGCCTTCCATAGTTGTAGTGAAATTGATAAAGGTCTAGACGGATGGGTTTATCAGACCCGTCCTGGTGGAAGGCCCACTATCTCGAACGATGACCCCGAAGTATGTCAACAGCTCATTTCCCCCAAAGCAGCGAGGAAACGCCATGCAAGTCGTAATCTGCTGCCCCTTAAAGCCCTCCATTCAAACGGCACATCTCAGCATCTCGCCACGCTTTCGCTAACATCGCGCTACGCCAAGCTCTGCCGAGTGCAATCTCGCTAGATGTGTGAAAATGTGTAAATAATAATAATAAAAAAAACACGAGCCAGAATCACTTCTGACTGGTGATAGATACCAGATACTTTTGGATTGAAAATGATCCCAAATCCTACCGTTTGACAAAAGTCGTCTTATTAGGATTCATTCTAGCAAGTAATGATTGTTGAGAAAAAAAAAAAAAACACACACACACACACACTCAGATGCTAATAAAGGGTCATTATGGGAATAAACACTTCAGTACTCGAGAATAATGTCTTAAGCTTGTCTGGAATAGATTTGGTGATTGAAGTGCTTTTCTTTTTTTTTAATAGGTGATGGCAATTCTGTTAACGTGATGTTTAAAATAGAAAGATATATTTACTGCAAGACGCATTTTCTTCACCCAAAATGCCGGACCCTCCAGCGTTCATTTGTAGATTTCTACTATAACCAACAAGGCTTACAAAGTGGTCAGTGTCAGTAGTTCGGTGTTGCAGAAATCTTTGGCGTAATGCTATGCTGCCTTCAAAAGTGACTTGGATCACATGTTACCAAAGTGATCAACATTCTAGGCAACAATAGCTACAGCAGCGAGGAGGAGGGGGGGTAGAATAAATTAATACTTGATTCCTCCAGCTTTGATGGAATTAGCCGTACTCCTTTTCTCAATGTGCCATGTGAATGTTCTTGCGTTAAATGATTTTTTTTTTCTTTTTTCCTCCATTCATCTCCTTTTTGACAAGTGAGGCCACCCAGCAGAAAGCAACTGATGCAAAACCCCCGAGTAATCCCTGCGTTTATCTCTCCACTGTGGTTAGTCGGAACACAGTGGCCATTATCTGGCGGATTTGGGCAAACTTTCATTTATTTGTTGGCCTTGGGTATTCTCTTTCCCCCAACTCTGGTGCCTGGGTTTAGGATCGCACACCATTCCCCCCCCCTCCAAAAAAACTACTGCTATTCCAATGTAAATAGATTTGCATAGAGCCACAATGCATCCATCTGAGGCACTGATTAGTTGACAGAGGAGAGGCCTGTTGGCATGAGGGGGTGAAGGCTAGGCTGTATGGAGAAAAGCAAAACTCCTCGAGGACAGGAAGAGGAAGACATGCATATGGATCTGTGTTTGCATGAAGGAAATCTCTGACGCGGCCAAATGGAACCGTTTCAGTTGGACTCTCGTGAACGCTGCTGTAAACAAGTCCGCTCCTGCCAACCCTTGGCTGTACATGAATATAAAACCAAAATTCTAACATGACTACGAGATCTGTTTTTTTTATGTATTTGCCCTAGATATTTATTATTTATTTTTTTTTACATTTTGACATTAAACGGGACAGATGTTTACTCCTCCCACTAAAGAGGTTAATCTAGCTATGTATGCCCACCTACAGAGCTGACAAACTAGCACGACGCTCTCAGACTCCTGATGCTCCTCCCCCTCGGTAATTTCCTTCATTAGGGTTCCTTTGATGGATTAGCGCCTCGCTGTATAACCTACACTTAACTAATAGCTCTGAAAATTCCCACACATCTGCTACAGTTTCGTTTAGAGAAGCATTTAACATTCTCCAGAACATGTGGTTAAGTTCAATACATGTAGTAAAGAATGCAAAACTGTAAAACACGAACGTGGAAAGAAAAGCGTAATGATACCTGATGACACCTGACGGCAGCCATAAAGAGAGCAAACAAAAGGACAACGGTAGCAAACGAGAGAAGAAGTAAAACGAGGAAGAGAAGAAGAGAAAGAAGAATAAGAGGAAGAAGAAGAGGAAAAGGCAGTGGAGGAAGAAGAAAATGAAGGATACAAAGAAGACCAGGACAACAAAAAGGAAGAAAAGAGAATATAGGAAGAGCAGGACCAAAAAGTTTAAGAACAACAAATATAAGAGAAGGAGGAAAAGAGAAGAAGAAGAAGAAGAAGAAGAAACTGAAGAGCTGTAAAATAAAGACAGAGGGGGGGGAGAAGAGGAAGAAGTACCAAACGTCTTAGCTAACTGATTACATTTGGGGTGAGAAGGGAATTGTGTAAATTATATATATATATTTTTCCGGAGCATTCTGTTAAAAACGAGTGAGGAATGCAGAGCTGTCTGGTGAAGATGAAAAGAAAGTGTGAGATTGGTTTAGATGTCTGATTGTCTCCTACTGTTGAGCATAACATTGCAAAGAACATTTCCACACATAGCTGAGGTCTCGTAGGCTGCCTGGATCATAAACACACTGATGTAAAATGACGAAGAAGAAGAGGGAAAAGACTCCAGATGACTTTGGCTACGAGGCGAGTGAGAGGAAGCGAGACAGAGAGAGGAAGACAGTGCTGGTGTAAAGAGAAGAGAGGAAAATAAGATGAGTGAGTACAGAGGTGCCACACTGTCAGTGCGTGTACTGCCACTCCCCGCAGTTCCTATTTGATAACTTGCCCCTCCCCCTGCATTAGGACCCCCAGCGCCTCTCCTCTACCCCCAGGCTATGCGCTAGAACAAATTTGAGCAGTGTCATATTGCACGCATTTCAACAAGGCCAGCACAGTCACCGCCCTGTCCGCTTAATGAATTAAACCGAGCGAGTAATGGATGTGCTAACACTATTAGCCCTGCTTTCCATATCTGCATTGTGGATTCTGCCGTTTTCTTTCCTCCCCCTCACACCCCCTCCCTCTTTCTCTCTGCCTCTCTCTGTCAGGTTTGCTTAAGGACAAACTGATAATGAGTCCCCTCCCCTACTGTAAGTACAGGACTCAATTCCCCAGCTATCTCTTCATCACTCCCTAACGGCAGGACAATGGCGTTTAAATTGTCGTTTCCATTAGATGAAATAAGCTGGTTTGGCTTTCGGATTCGAGCACCAGGAATGTGCAGGCCCCATACAAAGGCAAATGAACAACAACTGGGCTAGCATAGCAGGGCCTGTTAGCACATGAAAGCCCTAATTACAGGCCAGCCCCCCTCCTCCCATGTCATTACACTTAATTGTAAAGTGTGTCTTAATCGGTTACCATATGAAAAGGTCTGTTAATGCACTGCATGGCTAAAATTCAATTATGTCGTCAGTGGACGATTTGTTAACCAAATAATGATCAATTACGCAAATGGGGCTCTACGCACCCAAACTGGTTTGCTAAGACCTTAATTTGTCAATTTCAGTCCAGGCTGAGAGAGCAAAGCTATCATTTAACTGATTCATGGTAACTGATTCATGGTAAATGTCAGGACTGACGTCAAACTGCAAACAATTGAAAAAAAAAAGAAAAAGAAAAATAAACCTTCCATATGTTGACAATAAAGACCGAAAACATGCAGTGCTACAATGCAATCGTAAACGAGACAGGATTAGTGTGTTTTTGGCTGCTTCTCCGCATCATAGCAGCTTTTGCAGGCCGAGACACTTGAAGCTTTGGCTGAGTGCTACTGGATTGATGAAAAGGCCTTCGAGATGCTTCAATAAAAGAGAGATTATAATAAGCGCCGTCGTTGTGGCGCCTTTTGAAAATGCTAATCGGGCCTATCACAAGCTGTCCGCTATGCCATGCGTGGTGCGCCATTTAACTAAACTTCACACCAACAATTTAAATTAGCAAGAGTAGCCACTGAGCACTGTGGCTGTGAGTGAGGAGAATAGAGAGAAACTGAGAAAGAAGTGAAAGGGAGGGACAACAGAGACTTGTCATAATTTCCACACGGTTATAAAACAATAAATAAATCTATATTACACATCTTGGAATGAGAAGCCTATCTGCAGCAAGCGACAAAAACCCTCCCCACCCCCACACCCCTCCCACTGGCTCCATCCACCGCGCGCGTTTTATCTTAAGATTTTCAGACAATGCCTGGAGGATCCCGTTCCCTAATCTTCCTAAAAATCCCCTTTCATCCAACTGTTAAAGAATGTTTGAAAGGCTGACACCAGACCGAAAGGAGAAAGAAGAAAAAAACCCGTCCTCACTTGGGGGGAGCCGACGATGGTGTGGGAATGGGGGGGGGGTGCTGGAGTGCAAAGTCAGTGCAACTTAACTAACGGAATCGTGCCCTCGCTGTTACGACTGACAAACAGCCTTAAAGGTGGTGCAAGACCAATGAGCGGCTTGTTCTTTAGTCCTTCGCTGACCTGACTCTCAGAGTTTAGCACCTTCTCTCTCACTCTGTTCACCCACAGGCTTCAAGGAGCCACTAGTGGGCCCAGATTCTTATAACTTTCTTTAATCAAATGCACACAACAGCAATGAGTCTCAGTGAAGGGCAAGGAGTCACTAAGTTGACCTCCATTAGATATAAAAATAAATAGGACGCAATAAGGTGACTAAAATAAGATAAAGACTGTAAACGCACCCCAGCTGAAAATTGACCATTCTGATG
>JAKKZN010000010.1:3562828-3572848 GCA_033441825.1 Pangasius elongatus
TACCTTTGAGCCCCTGAAAATGGAGGTACTTTGCTTAAAATGGCTGTAATTCCTAAATGGTAAATGCCATATTTTTGATGAAAATAAATTTTTTTAAAATAAAGCTGAAAGTCTACACTTCCATCACATCTTGATTGTTTTATTTCAAAACCATTGTGGTGGTGTATAAAGGCAAAATCACAAAAACTCTGTCATTGTCCCAGTACTTCCGGACCTGACTGTGTGTGTGATAAATAGCTTCTCAGTTTGCATTAATCTAAGATGTGAAAGTGATGAATTTGTGTTCAGCACATCAGAAAATCAGCAACAGTGTTGACAGATGTTACAGAAAACAAGCAATCAAAGAAATGGGGAAAGTTAAACACTTTTAGATATTCAATTTTCTTACAAAGACATTAAACTCAATAAAATACGGAACGGTCAAAGAAGTAAAGGCGTGATGCAATCGTATGTAAGCTCTTTGTTAAGGCTTTTCATTTCCATGTAAGATGCAGTAAAGCTTATGCATGCACTACTGAGTCATTAAAAACAGTCTTATCTTGAATACTGAAATTTCTATTGGCTGTTACTAACTACTAGTTCACTACTAAATTGTCAGGTGTAAATTGTCCAGAAATTGCTTTTCCTACCATGGGATTGTTTCAGTGGAATTGAGATACAAACTTTCCGGTATTGTCACAACACAATATTGCCCAGCTTGCATGCACCTTCATGTAAGTTTGGGAATGCAGTTAAATTGTGTGTGTGTGTGTGTGCATGTGTGTGTGCGCATGTGTGTGTGCGTGTGTGTGTAATGGGTAGTTATTGATCAGTGAGTTTGAGGGTTGCCTGCACTCAGGCCAGTTTAAGGCCACACACCTGTGGGAGAGGATCAGCAGAGATTAATCTAGAGTTACTCTCACTCACCAGACCTCATATACACACACACACACACACACACACACACACTCGAATTTCTTTATCCGTCTCCAACTGGCTATTCAAACGAACCTCACTCTTCAATTCTCATCAACACTCTTACACACAGTTACTTTTTATTGACTATTCAAACAAGCCTCACACACCAAACATCACCACACACACACATGCACACACACACACACACACCTGTCTCACACATGAAAATGATATGCACTGTAGCAGATCTTCTTTTAAGAGATTACACTAAGATGTGTTTGCATTTCTCCAAACACACCTCCTCTCTGTGCAGTATAAAGGTAATCCTTGGCCGATGGGACTTACCAAAGAGAGATTACTAAGCGCTTTGTAGTGCACACGTGTGTGTGTGTGTGTGTGTGTGTGTGTGTGTGTGTGTGAGTGTGTGTGTGTGAGTGTGTGTGGTATTGAATGTGGGCACTGGAACACTCCTCATGTGCTTAACTCATGAACCACACACACATTCGCAACGTGTGTGTGTGAGATGTGGTGGTACTGCTAGAAGCACTCGAGCTGTCACTCTTTACCACATGCCCACACACACCTGATGCGCCTGTGTGAGTGCCAGTCAAGGTGACGTTGGCGCTTTATTGGTGTGGCTGGGCGAGCAGCACTAAGCCCTCTCCTCTAACTGAAGGGAGGTGAAGGAGGGCCAGCCAAAGAAGCAAGAATCCAATCAGGCCGCTCTGAGACTGGCACATACAGTAACGACTTTATCGCTCTCCATCACCGCGGCTGAGAAGTACAGAACACGGTACAGTAACTAACATATGATCACTCAGTGGTGCATAGACATTATAATAAACGGCATGTTTTATTTCTCTTGTACTGCAGCAATTTGCAAAAGCTTTTTTTTTTAAATCTATTTATAGTTGTGCTGAGTTATGTTGTAGACTGTCCACAAGATAAGTTAGCTCATGTTATTACTTAAATTACAGCAGCTATAAACAGTCGTTCTCTCTCGTTTCTCTTTCCAAGTTAATAAGACAAACGATAAAGCAGCTTTGTCGTGTTACCAAGCAACCGGAAAGCACAAACTCCTCTGTACTGAAGATTCTGCGTTGGAAAACGTCACGTTACCGCTTTACCTCTGACTGATACAATCACTGACACTTGAGACTCATTAAAAATGCTAAATAAATGTCTCCTCACAGAAAACCTTGACAGAACTACTGTCAGCGAGGCTGTTATAGAAAATAAATCCACACCTTCTGACCAATCAGAATCGAGCACTCCACCGTGCTATGGTATAAGACGCAGTAATTAATAAAACTCAGTCAGATGGGCAAAAATAGATGTGTATAGATTTGTGCAGTTTATTTGATTTCAGAAAGTCAAATTTGTCACAACAGCCAGAATGATAGAATTTATATTGAGCAATCTATAGACGGTGCACGGTGTGTGAACAGGATATTCTGCTCGATTCTTTTCTTTTTTCGTGAACGACTTGCCTTAGCCTTGAAAACTCCTCTGTCCATTAGGGGAAAAAGTTTTACAAGCCAGAATCACATTTAAAGGAACAGTGGAGGTGAGGCTGGGTCGACGCTCAGAGACGCCTCGCTCTCTGACATTCTGAAAGCACAAACAGCCCTCACACACGCTTTTCCCCCGGCACACAGCTCAAACTTCATTTTTATATCTCATCGAATGGAGAGATTCCCGAGATAAGAACTCAAAGACCCTCTCTCTCCCTCTCCCCCTCCCCTCCCCCAGAGGCCTCCTCCAAAAGAAGACATATGAGAGAGAGAGAAGACCTCCAGACCTCCTGTCTAAGTCTTATAAGCATCTCAGATTCTCGGCAGAATTGGTGCGCTGTCAGAGAGCGATGGATCGAAGAAGGAGGAGAGAGAAGCGGAGGAGTGAAGGGGTGTCCAGGACTTTGCTCTCTTTTTCTGAGGATTATTCTGATAGAGTTTCACGGATTATGGGGCCGTTTTGAGTTTTTTCGGGGGTCTTGCTGCCCCACTGATGCTCCTGCACCGAGCCAAACACAGAGTGTTACTGTTTAAGTCCCATAACAGAGAAACACACACACACACACACACACACACACACACACACACAGGTTGGGGGGAGAAAAAAAAAAAATCTGAGGCCAGTCAGTAAAACAAGGTATTCAGGAATGTGTCTTATAAAAATCAAAAATAACTGCTGTAATAGAGTTTCATATAACAACAACCTCATTGTGTCTAAAAACAGAAGCATGAACAACAACATGACAAACAGAACAATGTAAGATGTGACATGTCTCTATAAAGAATATAAGCTGATATGATGCTACATTTGTAAGTGACTGAGAGGTGGACATTTAACACTTCATTCTTTCTAACTTCCAGTTTATTTGAAACACTTGGCTTTATTTAATGGTCATTTTATTATGTTCTGTACAGTTCCTAAGCTCACTTCACCTCACACATTAACACTGATATGTTAGTGTGTGTGTGTGTGTGTGTGTGTGTGTGTGTGTGTGTGTGAGAGAGAGGGAGAGAGAGAGAGAGATATTGTTAGTGTTGCTGAGGTTTATAAATATCTGGATCTATCCTTGTCGCATTAGGTTTATATTTACAGCATTTAGCCCGCGCCCTTTTCCTTACGCACTTGCTTTCTAGTCTCAGAGTAGGTCAGTGTTGCTAACAGACAGGTCAACGTCAATGAATACCACCCAGCTAAAATGCTGTTCGAAAGGAGTTAGGGTTAGGGTTAACCCAGTACAATGAACATCCAGAGATACAGTGCAGTAGTAGTACACAAATCACCAAAGCCAAACACACAGCCCCAAACCCACACACACACACGAGGTGTTTTTCACGGGCTTCCACCAGAAATCTCCTCAAAACTCCACCACCACCACCACAGCCTTCTGCAAGCTCAATTAATATTCATTTAAATGTAAACGCGCTACATGCTAAACGAGAGAGAGAGAGAGAGAGAGAGAGAGAGGGAGCAATGGAGTGCAACCTGTGCGTGTATGTGTGTGTGTGTGTGTGTGTGTGTGTCAGATCTTGAATGATGTAATTTGGGCCTTTGATTAGTTTTAGTTACTCCAGAAACATCATCCTTCTTCTATATAGAAAACTAAAGGGCTACATGCCTAGTCACATTCAGAGAGAGAGAGAGAGAGAGAGAGAGAGAGAGAGAGAGAGAGAGAGAGAGAGACACAGACAGACAGAAAGAGAAAGGGAGAAAGAGAGGATGGAGGAGTGAGAGACAGACAGAAATACATATAGAAAGAGACATATAGAAAGAGACATATAGAAAGGAACCTAAAAAGCTGAGAGAGAGACACACACTAAGACAACAACAGATAGAAAGAGAGAGATACAGACAGAGAGATTTACAGAGAGAGAGAGAGAGAGAGAGAGAGAGATTAATAGAGAGAGGAAAAAGACAGACAGACAGACAGACAGAAAGACAGACACACACAAACACACACACATACAAAGATAGAGATTGAGGGAGAGAGACAGACAGAGTATCTGAGGTTCTATCTGCCTCAAAACTCTCTTTCCAGCCAGAAAGAGAAAGGGAGAAAAAGAAGAGGGCAAGAGAGAGAGAGAGAGAAAGATAGAGAGACAGAGAAGGCATGCAAAAGAGACACTGACAAGTTTTTCACATCTTCAAGCTCTGAAGTTTTGAGATCTTAGTCTCTACTCTGACAGAACTGTGTGTGTGTGTGTGTGTGTGTGTGTGTGTGTGTGTGTGTGTGTGTGTGTGTGTGTGTGTGTGTGTGTGTGTATCATATGCAGATCTAGCAGACTGTAAAGGCTTTTCCTTTAGATTAACACCCAGAACACACTGGAACTTATGGAGCATGAACGGCTGCAAATCCTTCCATCACAACAGCGTGGAAACAGACAGAGAGAGAGGCGGAGAGCAGACGAGTGTGCAGGAGGGGTGAAATCACGCCGGCGGGAAACAGGACGCAGACGGGGAAAGGAAGAGAGGTGAAGATGGCATTCTGGTGAATCAGAGCATCCCTCCATCTCTCTCGCTCTCCCTCTAAGAACAACTCGTTTTCTCATCCTTCGTTCATTTACATTAATCCCTGGTACCATCCTCGTCCTCTTACGAAACCTCAAAGAAAAGACAAAAGACTTCTTGCACATATTAAAGTTCTGACAGACATATAGTGATTTAGAGCAAGTGAAACTAAATAACGCTTCTCTGTTCTATGCGTGTGCAAACTTGGTGATGGTAAGTGTCAGGTTTAGGATTAGACTAACAGGTACAGTGATGGTTAGGGTCAGGTTTAGGATTAGACTAACAGGTACGGCGATGGTTAGGGTCAGGTTTAGGATTAGACTAACAGGTACGGTGATGGTAAGGGTCAGGTTTAGGATTAGACTAATGTATACAGTGACGGTAAGGGTCAGGTTTAGGATTAGACTAACGTATACAGTGATGGTTAGGGTCAGGTTTAGGATTAGACTAATGTATACAGTGATGGTAAGGGTCAGGTTTAGGATTAGACTAATGTATACAGTGATGGTAAGGGTCAGGTTTAGGATTAGACTAACGTATACAGTGATGGTTAGGGTCAGGTTTAGGATTAGACTAATGTATANTGAGCTGAAAATCATAATACATGGTGTAACACAGACACAGAGAAATTCAGTTTCCCTCCTCTTCGTAGTTGTCTCTCTCCCAATTTTGTGTGTGTGGCAGCACTGAGGGTCTGCGTGTGTGTGTGTGTGTGTGTGTGTGTGTGTGTGTGTGTGTGTGTGTGTGTGTGTGTGTACGGACGAGCGCGTGTGTGTTCATGCTCACAGGCCAATGCTTTTGGGTAATTAAATGTGTTTAAGTTTGGGCCAGGCCTCTGTCGCGGACACACACACGCACGAGTGCTGCTCTCTGATAAACCTCGGCCATAATTAAATACAGACCACATTAACGCACAGACACACACGCACACGGGGGGCCGTAAATAAAAAACACACACTCTGTGAGAAGCTGCCCGTAGTTAAGCCCTGCCCTGATCACTGGTGCTTGTTCTTATTTGCAAACGTGGGCACCGTCTCACCCCACACACCCAACGCCCTAGGCCCTCGCTCGCTCCCTCCCTCCCTCCCTCCCCAGGCGCAGCTCGAGCACGGAGCAGCTTAATTACAGGCACCAAAGCATTGAGCGAGCAGACTCATCACGCATGCATAAGGAGCATAATGCATGCCTGTATTCAAATGGCGTATGCAAACGACAGACGCGGAACAGCGGAATGGAGGGATGGAGAGAAGAAGGGACAGAGAGAGATGCGGGCAGTGGAGTGAGGGCAAAGGGGGAAAAAAAAAGAGGAAAAATAAGAGCAGGAGGAGAAAGGTGGCTGCAAACGGAGAGAAGGGAATAAAGACAACGGAAGAGAAAAATGATGCAACACGAAGAGAAAAAAAAAAAAAATCGTACCACTGCTGTCCTACTAGGACGCTGACATTTTTGGACAGTGATGCAGAGTGAGGAAGTGAGGAAGACTCTTTACCTTTGGTGAGGAAGAGGCCAGCTCTCTCAGCCCTAGAGCAGGGTATGTGACGGACACCTTGTCAGGCACAGCTGGTTTGGGGTCGCTGGGCACTGCAGGGCTGGCGGGGGTCACTGAGGGGGCAGCGGGGGGCAGAGGAGCACGCCGTTTGGTGTTCTTCGACGCAGCCGTGCTTTCTGTAGTGGACTGATCCGGACTGCCTGACTTGGGCTCGTAGAATGGGTTCGATCTTAAAATAAGCCAGAGAGAGAAATTTAAAACACCTCAGGCTCAGCACACAGGAACACACCACCACTTTTTCCTTTTTTAAAGTTAAAACCAACGTTACAGTTAAAATTTAAAACATGGACTGTAAACAGAAACAGATGCTAATTAACTATTAGAGACAAATCAAACTAACTTCCTCCAGGATTAAAACTCTGTTCAGGCAGCATTAGCTTTACAGTAGAGGCCAGGCGAATTTCATTAATTACACGAATGATTTGGTTGTTTTATTTCTGCCGAGATTAAAAATGTCACTGCTGTTCTTCCAGGCCAAAACACCAAACTTAGGAGCCGTCTCATTATTTCAGTCACACCTCGATAAATGATTTTATAAGCTATTTGTGTTGGGAAACTGCTGTTATGTTCTTTATTTAGTCACCTAAATACACGTTTAAACACTTCTTCCAATCACTATAACGCCACCTATAGTTACTAATCTTCCTTTTTAAAGCACATACGCCACAATATCAGGAAACGTGTACCGCCATATAAATCAATTCTGTACAAATATCCAGATGTGTAGGAAAAGAACCCACTCATCCTGAGTTCGTTCAGATCTTCCCAGATGCAAAGGGTTTCTCATGGAAGAGAAATGCAAATATTTTATTAATAATATAGAAATAACCCTGAAAAATGAACAATGAACAAATGAGTCGGAGTTTAAAAGAGACTCCATAATAAATGATGGAATAAAAGCAGCTACTATTCAAACACTAATATATTTATTCAGCTAAAAATTATCATTTAATAATATTGAAAACTGGGATTTCTACACTTTTCAGCTGTTAGGAGCTTTAAAAGAAAAAAATAGGTGTAACACATGGATGCTCCTAAACCACTATTAATTAATAATTAAGCGTCTTTATTTTATGATCATCCCTACTGCTTTCAGCCGATACAATTTTTTATTTTTTTTTTTAAACTCATTAGTGAAAAACGCTGGAATCCTAAATAATAAACAGAAGTTAACAAGACTGTATTAGCTTTTGCTAACTTGTGAATATGTTTATGTCTCAAACTGACGCAACCCAAAGCCAAATGTGGCTGAATTAATAATGATATATAATAAACCATATGAAATAAATAATAATTAATAAAACACGTCTCTACGTCTGTTTTTCTAGACAACTGTGTGTGTGTGTGTGTGTGTGTTTCAGCAGGAAGGTAAGAGGAGCATCAGACCCAATAAAATGCTCCACCGAGTTCCTGAGCAGCCAGGTGTTCCGGAGGTCACACCTTGCGAACTCTGACCCCTGACCCCGCCGATGCACTCACTGACAGGCAGACATGCGCAGCATCAATACACACCTCTGTGCAAGGAGCCGTCACTCAGCGCACACGCAAACACAATGGAAAGAAAGCTATTCGGTTGAGAGGCAAGGTTAGAGACACATCAGGAGGAGAGAGAGAGAGAGAGAGAGAAAATGGAAGGGAAGAAGTAAAAAACATTTGTGTTTTCCTTCGTATTTCCTGCCTCTATTTCAATGTGTGAGAAAAGTGACGAGAGTAGGAGAGGTCACAGGAGTGTGAGAGGAAAGACTAGCAGCCTAGGTCACCCTTCAGTCTTTTTCTACCTCTCTTTATTTTCACTTTCACTCTCTCTGGTCATCATGGGTTTTAATGGTAGGTTAGACAAACAGTCTGTGTTGGAATGATAGAATGGTATAAGAGAGGGACAGAGGGTGAGAGAGAGAGAGAGAGAGAGAGAGAGAGAGAGAAGCCAAAGAGAAAGGATATAGATGTACAGACAAGGAGAAAGAATGCCACGAACAACAGCTGCCTTGTTCTGCTGAAAACCCTTCCTTACTGCTTACTGCTTTCTCCTCTCCCTCTCTCTCTTTCTCACACACACACACACACTCTTTACATATATATGTAGACTCAAACCCTGACTCTCACATATACACACTCTCACCATCTTCTTCTTTCAATCACACATTTAATATTTGACTTTAGTGTGGAATTTGTGTGCCCCTTTCCTGCACCTAGCATTACAGGATCAGGTGCCGAAACCCTGACGTGGATGAAGCAGGACGAATAGAGGGATGGATGGACAGAAGGAGGGAGGGATGGAGGGAGGGATGAAGTGAGTGAGGAAGGAAGGAAGGAAGGAAGGAAGGAAGGAACAAACAAACAAAAGAAAGGGGATTAAAGAAAACTGAAGGGAAACGAAGGGAACTGCATTGAAGGGAACTACAGGGAATTAAAATGAAACTGAAGAGAAAGGAAATGAAAGGAAGGAAACTGAAGGGAAGAGAAATGAAGGGAAGAGAAATGAAGGGAAGGGAAATTAAAGAGAAGGGAAATGCTTTAATATTAGAGAATTCAAGGGACGGAACCTGAAGGGAACTGAAGGCTATATAAGGAAATCATTAGAGCAGGTCAAGAAACAACACAGCGCTAAACTATAGCAACACTAATGGGTCATAAACTACACTAGACTATATCAAAAGGGGCACTGAGGTGCTGTTTAAGAGCAGTACAAACATTATGTAAATGATATTCTCCTTCAGACAAAGTGTATGTTTTATATACAGTCTTCACCTTTACTCCTTCACTCAGGTAGATTTTTTGGACCCCTCCCTCACTCTACCGTGTGCTCCGTTCCCACCCCCATCTCCCACAACGTCTCCCACTCACTCGTCCAGCTCCTCGGCCTCCTCCGTCTTGCTGCTGTCTGCGTACAGGTATTTGCTCATGTCCACAGGACGTGGGATCTTCCTGGTGCTGCCTTTCGGGGGTAAGCTCTCCAGCTCTGGTTCATCGAAGGGGTTCTTGTACTCAGGTTGCTCTGGAGCCGGCTCCTGCTCCGGCTCCTGCTCCGGCTCCTCGAACGGGTTCAGTGGATTTGGGGAGTCGTCGTCTTTTAAGGCGGATTCCAGAGGGGGTGAAAGCCCTGATTCTGGATGGAAGACACACAAGCAGCAGGACAGAATTAAATAGTGGTTTAGTCTGTGCGTACTTGCAAGTTTGTAATGCTGTGCAGCTTTAGCATGCTGCATTTTACTGAAATAACTGACAGCAAACCCAAGTGAGAGGCGCTTTTCTTCACTTCGAGACACAATACTAAGCATCATCAAAAACCTTAGAAATCCCGAGAGATTGCTTGCTAACACCATCTTCGTAGCTTGCTAGAGAAATCAAGCTGATGCACATTATAACTCAATAAAGCACAGTTTCATATCACGTTTAAAAAAAACGAAACTGGAATATATTGTCAGCCTTGACAATGATAATTAAATCAGTTGACCAATGAAATGCCATCAGGTGCCATCTCTCATTCTGTAGGCTAATTTTCTGAGACAAGCGTTTTAGCTGAGGGTCATGCAGGGGGTTAAAGGTCATCCCTT
>JAKKZN010000010.1:3621291-3631733 GCA_033441825.1 Pangasius elongatus
GGAATGAATTGAATGAACTCTTGAAGCTGACTGATCAGAGCATGTTGACTGATCTTCTACAATGGCAACTCTGATAGGAGTAAGCTGTAGCTGTAAGTCTTCCGGTTGGAGGGGTTTATGGTTTCTCGGTAACATTAACTTATTAAATTCAAGGAAAAAAACCCCCAAAAAAACAGGGAAGCTGGTGAGGGAACGACTGTTTATAGCTGCTGGTTTGCCACAACATTAAACATAACCATAAATGGATAAGAAAAAACCATGATGAGGTAGTCTTTAATGAAGAGAAAATTGGTAGTATTGGCAAATTGTTGTGGTACAAGAGGAATAAAACACTTTGGGACATGCTGTTATCAGGAAATGATCAACTTCAGGGTGGTCACAGTAACTCCTCTTCATGTCAGACCTCATCACACGACCTCTTCTCTAATTACTTCACTGTAACAGCATGTCCTCAAGTGCTTTAATCCTTACTTACAGTATGCACTATAACAATACTGTTACGCAAACAAGTACATTTGCACCAATAATGGTACATTGTGATTCATTTAAATCTAACAATTTAATGTTTTGATAGTGTAAAGGAATTAAAAACAGCCGCTTGACTTCTTGAACGAACTCTTAAGACTCTACAAACTTAAAAATCTCTGATTAAGCCGATTAAGAAAGTACACACCAGTTTCCTGACCCACAATACATCTCTAATATGACTAACCTGATTAGCCACAGATGTGGAACAGCCATGAAGTTGTGCGTTTCTACGACTTAACCTGGCCTTCGCGAATAAAGACCGGACACCCTGCTGCACTGAGTAGAATATAAAAAACAAGAAGAAATCATTTTTGTAAAGTGATTCTGTGCCTTGCCAAAGTATTCAACCCCTTTGACCTTTTCCACATTTTGAAGTGCTACACCCTGGAAGTAAATTTGGGATTATGTGTCATGAAGCTACACAAAATCTACATATAGTTTGCAAAATTATTTACAAATAAAAAAAAAAAAAAAGGAAAAAGTTGTAACATCACAAGTATTCACCTGCTGTGAAACTCCTAAATTACTTCCGGTGCAATCAGTTGCCATGAGAAGTTCAATAATTATTTGAATGGAGTTACCCTGTAAGCAAGTAGAGTCACATGATCTCAGTGTTTGCACTTACGACATGTAGCACATGCCCTTAACCTAATACACCTGTTCCTGGAAGGCCTCAGAGTTCGTTAGAGAACATGGCTTCACAAACACCATCACTGACACCAAGGAGCTATCAAAACAAGTCCAGGGAAGAAGTTCGAGAAGAACAGCATTCGGGGCTTGGTTATAATAAATATCCCATACTTTCAACATCTTGTAGCGCTACATTAAATCCATTATTCATCCATTATCCAAAATTCAGTGATCGGGTAAAGAGGAACTAGTCAAAGAAGCAATCAAGAGGTGAAGGAGCTGGACTGATCCACAGTTTAAAATGGGAAAAGCTGTTCACAGGACAAGCCTAGCCTTGGCACTCCAGAAACCCAGGCAAGGAGTTTGCCAAAAGACATGTTGCAGAATCAGCAAACATGTGGAAAAATGTTCTCTTGTCTGATAGCACCAAAATTGAACTTTTTGGCCTTGCACAATGTTTAGCAGAGACCGATCAATGTTAGAGACCCATCACCCTAAAAACACCAACCACACAGTGAAGCATGGGGATGGGAGCAGGGAGAGTTACCTCAGAGAGTTACCTATGGCCTCTGGGTTGCTTCTCTGATTAATCCCCCTCTTGATCTTGTCTGGTCTAGGCTAAGTCAGTGTACATGCGACTCTATGGGGACACTTGTGGCCTAATGGTTAAAGATTCTGAGTTATAGCCTGAAGGTTGTGGGTTCGAGTCTCAGGTCCGGCAGGGATTGTAGGTGGGGGGAGTGAATGACCAGCGCTCTCTGACACCCTCAATACCACGACTGAGGTGAGACCCTTGAGCAAGGCACCGAACCCATCCCAAAAGGCTGCCCGTGTGTGTGTGTGTGTGTGTGTGCGTACACTTGGATCGGTTAAATGCAGAGCACAAATTCCAAGTATGGGTCACCATACTTGGCCACACTTCACTTCGCCATTACGAAGCAAGTGCATGAACAAACATTGACACTTAGATAACAAGCATGAAGTAACAACAGTCCAGGACACACAGAGGAATGGGGCAACCTGAAAATACAAAAACATGTAAGTTTTATTTTATTTAAATCAGCCAGAGAAACAACCAAACAACCAAACAAAATTTTGCATGTTAAGTTACAAATAGACAATAAATCAGAAATAAAGAAGAACAGCAGGAGAAATACAGGCACATTCGCATTTAAAAAAAAAAAAAAAGGCAGTGTCTCTTTGTTACGTTATAAAATAGGCTTTGATTGTAAGTTTGGTTTTCATGGCACCCTTTTAAAACTGCTTCATGTGTTTTTACAGTTACAGAAAACACAGACCTGAGTCACTTTGTTAAATGATGCAAGAAGCAAGAACAAGTCTGTGCCACATTAGAGCGGTACAAGCACTCGAAGCTCGGAGCAGACCACTTCGCTCCAGCATAATTAGGTCACGTCTATTATCAGATAATTATCATAATTATACACAATGATCCCAGATACATTTATATAATTTATCTATTCATATGATCTAACATTTAACAGTCTAATTTTTGGTCCGTATCAGCAAGTGTTCACCAAAAACAACGAGACCCAGGGTTATTTATTTATTTTTATTTTTTTGAGCGTCCAGGGAAGTTTAAGGTTTCCAAGAGAAGAAAATACACACGTCACTACTATACCCATTGAAATATGAAACATATCATCTTTATGACACGATCATTCAAGCTGATCAGTATGCAGAACTAGCTCTGTCCTGGGCCAAGAACGGCAAGACTCCAAAACCAGGACTCCAGTTGCAAAGTTTCACTGGTTCATAAATAATGGCAGTTAAACTTATATAGTCTATAAATATATATAGTCATTTGTCTTTGACCATTTATTTATCTATCTCGATGTGTAAACATTACTTCAGAGGATTTTTTTTTAATTTTTTTTTTTTACTGCAAGCAGGCACAATGTGCAATATTTTGGTTTTTAGGTTCAGCGGTGGAGAACATGGTCAGCCCGTGTAGGAGGAACCAGCAGTGCACAGTTCCACTCAGACTCCGATTAGAGTGCTCGAGTGCCATGTCGGAGGAAGAGGAATCCAGTGTCATGATTAAAAAAGGGTGAGCAGGGCGTGTTTGCAACACCTACCCAGCAGGTGTAACTGTAACACAGATACGATCTCGGTGATGGTGAAAGAACAGTGATCATTAAGAGGCACTGCTCTCGGTCGTGGGATGGGAAAAGGATAAGCACATCGTGCTCATGCTGGCTCTCTGACAAACGAACCCACAGAGCAAACTACATTTCCAACCCGCTTTCACGTCCTATCCGGGTGCGTCACGTTAGGCACAGACAGATGAATACTGAAATGGGAAAACTTTTTAGCTCTACGTTTGAAGCTCACTTTGTCGGTGAAAGGCACGAGTGTTTTGGTATCGTACAGCTTCCATTCGAAGAGGTGAACGGAGTTAAGATGACGCAGCACGAAGCACTTTGGCTGCACAGACAATGACGTGTTGCCTTGATTAAACTCAAAACATAAAAACTGACTGTGCAAAGGAATAAATAACCCATCATGCATACAATATCTCCATTTAACATCAGTCATTACATGACCAAGAAAAGTACATGCCACTTTCCTGACCCACAATACTTATTCTCTGACCTAAACTCACATAAACTGATCAGCAGAACTGTAATGAACTCGTTTCATTCTTCTTTATCTGTAGCTGTGGCATTTAAGCCAGACTCTTGGGACACATCAAACATGATTGACACACTGTGAACCGGCCCACATGTGTGGAACAATATGACCACTGGTAAGTCAATGGTTTCACGACACATTAATCGAGTGGAGCCGATTACTGCACGTCGTTCTTGTGTAATGGATTAGCTTAACCGTTTTCAAGCTTTGGGAGGAAAAAAAGCAGCACACGCAGTTTTTAACAACACTTACTATCCTGTATCACACAAACAAAAGATAAATAAAAATGATAGAACATGCTCGACTATGGATATGATTTCTTTTTTTCTACTGCACCAAGTTCAAACCAGCTGAACTGGATCATGATCAAACTGTCTTTAGCATATACTACATCAGCACGTAAATGACTGTGACAGAGCAATGTATGGTCAATCTGTAAAAACCTGTAACACTATTGGAGATAGTCATGAACTTAAAGAATTTTGAAATGTTCTCCATTAGCTTTGATCTCTTCAGAGACATGATGCACAAACAGGCCTAGGTCGCCTCTCACACACGAACAATAATAATAATAATAATCATCTTAGCTGCCAAATACAGACTAGCAACCCTGAGGTTGTTGAAAGGCCTCGTGTGAAGTTTTACTGACAATTTAAAGCGGGGTCATTAAGCCACGCCCATATTTTTATCATATCCTGCGGACTTCTTGGGTGCACCAGCATCAGGCTCTTATAGGCACACGGGTTGTTACGATATTTCTCCTCGATGCCAAAAGTGCGAAAACCCTTGTGCTTCTCCGGGGCAAGTCCCAGCTTCCTCAGGCACATGCCTGTGTAGACGTCATCAATGGGGTACAGCGGCACCCTATTCATGATCCCGTGAAGCCTCTTAGCCACTTTTCCGGAGTAAAGGTACCCTCCGCCACCTGCGTATGGTGGATACCTCCCTACAAAAACGTTCTCAGGGATGTAGTACTTCACTTTCTTGTCCCGGTGAGGTCCAGCATTAGTTATTACATCCCCAACAAACAGGTCCTGTGCCTTGGCAGGGGACAGACCCTTGAGGAAGTCTATAATAAGTAAAGTGTTGACGAAGACATCGTCGTCACCCTTGAATATATAGCTAGCATCCGGACAGCGAGTGTTGAACCACTCGAGGAAGAGGACTTCTTTAGTGGTTAGGTTAAAAAAGGAGTCCCTGTAGTCCCACTGAAGGATGTCTCCATGCACAGAGCTCTCGTACTCTAACATCGGCGATAAATCTGGGAAGTGGTCCACAGCAGTGGCGTTGCCAAGGAGGAATACAGTCACAATGGTCTTATTTGCCAAGAGACCGGCTCGACCCCAGGACTCTCGTATCGCCTGACGCCGGTCAAAATGTGATGCCAACGATTTGATGGCCAACAGCAGGAACGGCTGATTTTTGCATATCTGAGGGTGGTCCACGACCATGCGATATGACCTGCATCGCATATACAACAAAAAGTCTTTAAAACGATCTGGAAGCAAGCTGAAATTCTTCACTTGTGTCATAACCTGGACGTCCGGCTTGCAGGAGTCCTGGGCGACTGTGTCGTTTAGCCAGTCTGGCACAAGGCCACCGAATGTGGCATTTGGTCCACGCAGGATCGGGTTGTACAAATGGTCCAGTTTCTGCTGCTGGCGGTTCCAGAAGGCCTCGCTGTGGGCCGGTTTGCCCCAGAATGGTTTGGTGGGGATTCGGATTTTGTGCCGGTCATTTTTATCTTGGTTGGAGCTTCTCGAAACTTCCACTATGATGAAGAAGAACGCAGTCATTATAGTCATAATGACGACCTTCAGCTTTCTTCGAGATCCGTGCATGATGCCAGCATTCACCACCTAGACAACAGAGATGCAGAGAGACACGTTAGATGATAGTCAACACAAAGTAAAGCTTAAGCACTGAACAAAAACAGGAGATTTCTGGGAAACTAGACATTCATGCAAGGAGATATTGTCAAAAATCAGTATTGTCATACAATTATCTTACACACCTGAGTATTTCAAGTGACATGAACTGTACATTTGAGCTTTGTCTAGTGTTGTTCTACATGTAGCTTGAGCTAGGGTTTAAGATGAACTGCCTGACAGTCTCTCTCTCCCCCTCCTTCCCTTCCCCCTTCCCCCGTCCCTCCCTTCCCCTCCCTTCGGCAACCTTGTCTTAGCAACCAGACAGGTAAGGCTGTACTGCAGTTGTATTTATGACCCTGACGTTCCTATTGTGTGCAGTCTTCCTCTTCCCCATCACACTTTCCCCACCCTATTTCCCTTCAGCTCGTTTACCCGGCCTCTGCATCTCTGTCTTGTGACTCTCCCTGCTGTTCTACTTCATAGAAAAAAAGAAATCAACACATTTTATAACCATCATGTGCTCTGTATTTCCAGTCCCTCATGACAGAAATGCTTTAGGGACCCGCAACAAATCCCATCTGACCACGAGCAGACTAGAGCAGCTGAACACAATTACAAAAACAGCAGACAGGCAGACATCATAAACCGCTGTATATATTAGCGATATGCTCTGTGGTAGAGCGACGGTTTTTATTTTATGGATTTTTCTCTTAAAAATATCAAATTGAAAGTCTGCAGTACATGTGAATACCTAGAACACTATTCATGTTAAATAAAGATTCCCCCCACCCAGAGTCTGAATTTCATTCCCTACTTGAACCATGAACAATGAAATGGATTTACAAAGTGCATATTAAATAACCCCCCGATTGTTTGAAAAACGAGGCCATCAATTGTTTCTGTTGAGAAAAGCCTAGTTCAAAGCAGAAAGAGGAAAAGGTGTGGTTCACACAAGCTTAAGATCCTTCCACATAAGCAGTGTGTTGGGCAATAAGCAGGACTTAAGAGGAAAAAAATCAATTTTACACAAAAGTATGAATAATTACTGTCAACAAAGAACAATTCTACATCAGGGATATTTAGTCCAGTTTGGGAGAATCCTACATCTTCAAGAAGTAAAAGCGAAAATAGATTGCCTTTATTAAACAAACGGTCGTAAACCAGCCCAGGAACAATAAAATAAACTCAGCTGAATAAACTTGCTAGTATATTAAAATCTCTGTAGGCTCACTGCTCCTACTCCAAGCACTACACCGATCTTACAGTGTATGACGTCATGGTCGACATCCTCATCCACGATTACAGAAGCTATTTTACACTTCACGTGACCGGAAATGCGGGACCCTAGAAAGCATTTGCATTGTGTTTTCTTTGTTCGCATGAACCTTCATTTGTATACTTTCTGCATGATGTGTCGGTCTAAAATAACAGGGTGTAGTCAAAAGCTGGTCCATGGCCATAAAGGTTAAACATTTCCTGATCTGAGCTGTTAATGTGCTATTGTTCACACAGAGACTGTTTAGCACCTTCCTAGAAAGTGGCGTTTACAATTCTTCAATCTGCTGCTCATCTTTGCACTCTCATCACTGATGCTAGCTTTTACATATGGAAATTATTCTTGGAAATTCAACCACTTCTTTGCATGTTTCTCAGCATATGTTAAAAATAATGCTACATTCGAATCGGAGGTGGGAACTCGGAATAATTTTGTTAACTGTTGACGCTATGAGCAGCCATGTTGATATGATGTCTTGTGCTGAACACGGGGTTGAGGAGACCTTTCCGACTTTCTGAACAGAAAGGTCTCTTCAACCCCGAGTTCAGCTCCCCTCCCAAATCAGATTATCACCCAAGGGATACAGTGGAGACGCATGGAAGATGTGAATTCTAGATGCAGGAACTAACCTCAGCAGAGTTTCTAAAGCTGGAGGACTAAAGTCTGGATGAGTCGAGTACTGAAACAAGCCTCTACTCTAAAGTTTGTGTAAGCAGGTGTGCTGGTGTAACAGAAACCACAGTGTGGTGGTTTAGAATAATGACTAGAACAGAATAAATGAGTTCGTAAAAGAGGGAACTGAACAGGAAAATGATAGACATTTCCCACTGACATTAGACAACAGACGTACGAGCGGTGAGGGTTGGGCATGCGATCATAAAGGCATGCAAGCAAACCAGAAATGCTAGTCAGCAAGTCAGAAGTGAAGTTAACAGATTTTAACGTTTAAAGCTGGCGAAGCTAAGATTTGGGAATTTCACCCTCTCTGGTAGAAAAATGCTCTTGCATTTATATGTAAAAAAAAAACACAGAAGGAAATAAGAAATAAGAAAATAAGAAATGGGTGCATGAGACTCTTATTGCCTTGACAAACTAGCTCTCATCCGAGAGCTACGAACGACAAAGCGAAACTTTAGGTTGCTCTAAAACAAGTTTCCTGTCATTAAGGTTACATTAAACAGCTCTAGATAGCTAGAGTGCCATCTTTCCTATGTCACATATGAGGGCACGTCTTACTGGTTCTGCTTTAAAAAGGTCAGTGTAAACGGTGTCAAATTTGAGCGAACAACTTGTGCAGTGCGAAGGCGTCGATCCAACTGGTGCACTCCACCCAAGGCGATGCTGCCCGTAGGCAAAGCAGCGATCCATAGGGAAACAATGGCTCTGTCGCTACAAAGCAGCTTAGCCATCAATCATCTGTAAGACAGCCTAAATGAGAAGCTAATTTGTGCTGCACTTCAAACCAGTGAATCAACAACGCTACCCTATTTCACAACAAAAAGTCATTTGGTCATGCTTTAGCACGACTGTTGGTTAAATGTTTTACTGAGGTATGCAAAGAGGTACTGATGAGTTACTTTAAGCATTTTACAATAACACACCGCTCAATGCAAGTTGACGGATTCGGCATTTCAGACTTAGAATCTCCAATTGCAGAAATCTCTCAATAGTGAAATCAAGCAACGTCAAATAATTTAACAGAGGGTTTGCATTGCATTTTGTTATCATTTGTAATGAAGTGTTACCTGTTGTCAGGGGAAATGGCAGGCAGGCAATGCTACAGGTGTATGTGACAAAAGGTGTCCACGTCAGTCTTTACCCCATCCTAATACTTCGGCAGATGAGAAATGGAACGATGCAGCAATCTGTGGGGGGAAAAAAAGAAATCCTACTTGTATTAACACACCTCGTGTTTAGGGACTTCGAATAAACGGGGTGGCTTACTAATTACATAAGGCAAGCAGTTCAGTTTCACACATGCACTTGCTAGGCAGCAAGCTAAAGCATGTATTCATTACCTAATCATGCTAACTTATCAGTGAAGTGCAGGAGAAATGATTCATGAAACTGCGACACAACAAAGTAGTGACCTTTCGTTAAACGCCTTCTCTGCAATGGCTCTAAACATCACTTTTCCTTGTTATGTTTCCCACCGTGTTTGCCTATGGTCGTGGAAACAGCTGGTGGAACATGCTTAGTCAATCATACTCAAACATAATCACCTCCTCCTCCATCTCGGATCTTTTTTTTTTTTTTTTTTTTTTGGATAAATAAACCAGCACCCCCACCTGCCACATTTGCACCTCTTTCACCATAGCCACTGCTCTTTATTTGTTTGCTGAAGTCACCTCGGCAGCTCAAAAACAAGGCCAAAAATCTGCTCCGTCCAAAACCTACACACTGCTTTAATATTCAATAGCATGATTACTACTGCTGTATAATGCATGCTGCTATCTGTGGAACATTTTCGTTGGTGCGTGTCAGTCTTTTTAAATATACTGCTAATTGATCTCTGATTCAATAGATTTTCCCACTCATCAGTCCGATTATCTGTACAACTGACAGCACTTTAATAGACAGAAAAGGGATCGTTCCAGTCAGACACGCCTTACAGCCAGGAGGAGGAAAACACTACGTGTCTGTGTTCTTTTCTCACATCTGAATACGAGCTCAACCTTTACACGCCCTAAGACACGGATTAGCAGCGATATTAACATGTACTTCACTTTGGCACAAGTTTATACAGCTTAAAGTGCAGTCTTTGTCCTCAATCTACCTCCACCTCTGATACCTGGAAAAGATGTATGTGCGTGTGTGTAAGTCAGCACAGGAAACACTGAGCAGGGCTACGTATACTGGGTAATAAGAAGCGGGAAAGTGGAGTAAGTAAAGCTCGATTCATCACGCTGCTTGGAAAACTCCAAACACTTAACGTGGAAAGCAAGCATCGATTTTCCAAAACCTCGGTAGGAGCCGTTTGGGCAAGAACCAAATTTACACAAACGTTCCACTTGCCTCAAAGTGTCTAAGTTATATATCCTCATATAGACTTACTACAAAAAAAAAAAAAATCACCTCTTTTGAATGTTCTTACTCGGCTCATTTATGAAACGGTTTATATACAAATAAAATTCGTATCATTTGTAACATATCACTAGCATGATTAGCATGCTAATTTGTAGTCAGAAACATCCACTGAAACGACGTTAGCCTAGCCTTGTAAAAGTACAAGACATTTTTCGCAATATGCTGTGAAAGACTGGCTTAAGAATTTCCATCAAGGTTTTTCCAAGTTTCTTTGTTTAATAATGATCTTAACACATTAAACTACAACCCCTGGCAAAAACTATGGAATCACCACACTTAGAGGATGTTCACCCAGCTTTTTTACTTTATAGCAAACAAACGAAATCACAGATACGACACAAAAAAGGTTTTGTTCAATAGCGTAACATTCTGGCTTTGTGAAACATACAGCAAAAAAA
>JAKKZN010000010.1:3663567-3673814 GCA_033441825.1 Pangasius elongatus
TTTTTTTTTTTTTTTTTTTTTTTTTTTTCTGTGTATATATATATATTTTTTACACTCACACTCACACACACACACACACACACACACACACACACACACACACACACACACACACACACACAAATTTGGATTTCTATCACCATTAAATAGCTTATTGTTATTATAATTAGCTTATTATATAGCTAATAATTGATATGACTATATGTTGGTTATTTAAACACAAATCATAAAGACACAGAGAAATAATATGTGTGTGTGTGTGTGTGTGTGTGTGTGTGTGTGTGTGTGTGTGTGTGTGTGTGTGTGTGTGTGTGTTTCAACCTGCATACCCTGTTGCTCTCCAGAATAGGAATTATAATACAGATAACTGCTTCCCATATGCTTCCTTTTTCCCTCCTTCTCCTCATTCAGTACCTCATCAGGTCTTGCCCTCAACCGGGCTTCATCAGGTGACACAAACAGTGCTGAATAGGCAGCATTGTGCTGAAACACTACACCTGCACCCAGCAACGGCTCTGTGGGGACGTGTACACGCTGAATACTTAGAGCTGCAGGGAGAACCTTCTGGAAAGAAACTGCGCTTGAAGTTATTTCTGTATGTTCACCAAACTGGGTTTCTTTATCTTATATTATCCATAATTCTATTTAGATTCATAGTAAAAAACACTTTCAGCACTAAATTCATGTTGGCTTGTAATGTCCGAGCTACAAACTAATTTTCTGTTTATCACTAACTTGGACATATCCCATATACAGAACTAATAAAATAATAAAATTTCACTTTCTACTGACCTGGCTGTAAAATAATTAAGGGAAATATTATGTCCATGTGAATTTTGAACCTTATAGCTTCCTAAACTCTCTAAAAATCTCTCTCTCTCTCTCTCTCTCTCTCTCTCTCTCTCTCAATTAAATTCAATTCAATTCGACAAGTGACCATATACATATACTCAGTGGCCAGTGTGTGTGCTCCGAGTGAGTGTGGTTCTGTGTTGGTGCTCAGGTAGTCAGCTACAGTGTACTATCGATTTAGGGTCAGATAGCACTGCATTTTACTTTGGGCTTGTGTTTGTGTATTCCAGTGGGTTATGTGGTTTTGTTTTTGTAGTGTTTGGTGTAATTTGGTGAGGTCAGATTTTTCTTGTGGCCGGCTGCTCCCGATGTAAAAACCATGGGGGCAGTCGTGGTCTGAGAGTCGGACTTGTAACCCGAAGGTGAACCTGAAGGTCGTGGGTTCGAGTCTCGGGNTGACCAGCGCTCTCTGCCACCCTCAATACCACGACTGAGGTGAGACCCTTGAGCAAGGCACCGATCCCCCAACTGCACTTCACTTCACTTCACTTCACTTCATGTTAGTGTGTGTTAGTGTGTGTTAGCGTGTTAATTCAGGACCAGCCAGGTGAGGAGACTCTTCTCTCTGCACAGTGCTTGGCATTGCAGGGCTTTGTAGTGATAGATCTGGTGGTCACTAATCTTTAGGTGGAGCAAATATTTGACAGCTGTTTTCTGAGTTTTGAGCAGAATTTTGAGTGGTAGTTAGAATCGACCTAATTCAGCTCTGCAGCCATTGTTTGTCATGTTTCGGTGAACTGGTAGGATGGATTTGTAGAATTGTCTATGTATAATTTCAGCTGGGTGTTTATCCCATTGTATACATTTTTGGTTTGTAAGTGGCCTCTAGACCTCACTACCATACAGCAGAATTGGTTCATTTACTGATTCGTATAATTTGAGCCAGATTCGAATTGGAATTTGAATGTGAATTTGTTTTTTTTTAATTGTGTAGAACGGCCTGCATGCTTTCTCTGTCAGCTCATTCACTGCTGGATTGAAATTTCCACTGGAACTCATTTTCAATCCTAAGTAATTGTATTCTTTACAGTTCTCTATTTTGTGTGTCCCTAAAGTGAAGTGTGATGTGTTTTCTTGATATATGGATCTTTTTTGAAAAATAATAATTTTGGTGCTTTTGAGGTTGACTGTCTTGGCCCAGGTAGTGAGTGACAGTACTGCAGCAGCAGGTTCAGGTTCTGCTGTAGACCCTGAACACTGGGGACTGCAGAACCAGGTCATCTGCATACAGCAGGAAATTGACCTCTGAGTCATGTAGTGTGAGACCAGGTGCTGCTGATCGATCTAACATAGAATAGTGTTGGGCTTAGGCAGCAGCCCTGTCTCGCTCCATGCTCCTGAGGGAAGCATTTACTTCTTTTGTTGACGATTTTAATTCTGCATTTGTTGTTTGATGATATCATATGTTTTACCCCCTACATCACTTTCAAGAATTTTCTAAAATAGAACTTTGTGCCGAAAGTCAATTGCTTTTTGGAAATCTATAAAACATGAGAATATTTTGTTTTTATTTTTTATAACGTGTAGGTCAGTCAGGATGTGTAAAGTGTAAATAAGATTGCTGGTGCAGTTATGAATCCAATTTGACTTATACTTAACTCACTGAGTTTCATATTTAAAGCTATAAGTCTTGAGTTAATGATATATAAAACCTTCCCCAGGTTACTGTTCACACAGATGCCTCGGTAATTATTAGGGCTGAATTTATCTCCACTTTTGAAAATGGGTGTTATAAGAACTTGAGTCCAGACGCCAGGGAAATAACCCACCCTCAGAATCATGTTCATAATTAAAGAATAGCTGATTGCAATTTTTTACTTGTGTACTTAATCATTTTGTTTAGAATGCCTTCAGGCCCACTTGCTTTTTTGGATTTGAGAGTGGCTAATTTGTTTGAAAATTACTGCTCAGTAATGTGGGAGACCAGGGAATTTTGGGAGTCTCTCTCTCTCTCTCTCTCTCTCTCTCTCAGACACACACACACACACACATGCATACACGCACACACAAATTTTCTCGTGGCCTCCCACTTCCCATATGGTCATGGCCTTAATTCTTACTCTTTCTGCTGAATAATTCCAGCTGTGTCTCATTTTCACATCCTTAAATCTACAAGATGTAATTTCAGTAGAAAAAGTTAAAGAGCATTGAGTGCAAGAAATGATTTTAAAAGTGATACACTATTGAGTACAGCAGTATGCAATTTGGGACATGGTTCTTCAGTATTACAGTACTTTTGCTCAGTATTACAGAAGTGTTATGAGAATAATATAATTTTATTTCACACATAAATGTGACTATAATAGTTAATGATTACCAGGCCCATGCGCAGCTGAAAGCGCGGCGTACCTGTGCTCATTTTGTAGTACAGGCATATTTGATTGATCCCTGATAAGAAATTTTGGCACAATCAACACTTGTTCATCACTGCTGAAACCCAGGACCAAACCAGGAGCTTTGGAGCTTGAGGCTATTGCTCACCCAAATGAGCTATAACATTGCTGACAGCATGCTGCAGGCTGAATGTACACCTTTCCCCGAGGCTATCCCTCACGTATCTGAGCTGCCATAATGACTTATGCGTTCAAATTTCCAACAACATACACACTGTAAATTAAGGTAATTAATTTTAACTGAGATGTTCCTTTATAATCTCCCATTCCCCTTCTCTAATTTGATTAACTTCCTGATTTAAGTGTGAAGGTGAAGCCAGAGGTGAGAACCTTTCTTTATGATAATGGGAACATTTACTGTGACGGTCTTATAGTGTAGGAGAGAGGAAACTGAGGTGTTTGAGTTTAAGATACAACCAGACCAAAACCCACTTCTCCAGCAGACATTATAATTCCCCACAAGTGCATCTGTCATCTCTCACCACATCCTGTGATTACTTCCGCTTCTGTTTGTGGGGGGGGTGTACGTGTGTGTTACAGAAAGTCTCCCTGTTTCTTATAATTAGTCACCCAAAACCCCATATATCACAGTGTGGTTTAATTCTCGAACCCGATTGGTCAGAAGATGTGCATTAAACAGCACAACTCGAACACTAGATCCGGCTGTAGCATGAACGATTGGTTTATATTAATCCACTCCTTCTAATACATTATTGTTTCTATAGTAGCAGTTAAAAAATGCTGTTGTTTAACAAAGAGAGAGAAATGTTAGTCTTAAAGTCTTCAGGACCGAGGAGTTCACACTTTCTGGTTTCTCTACAAACTGACAAACTGTGTCGTTGTTTCATTCACTTCAAGAGAGAGAATACAGGAGAGTGACAACGGGAACTAACTTGTCTCGCAGGCAATCCATAACATTAAATGTAACTATAAACAGGTAAAAAAAAAAAGCACAATATGTGGTTCGTTAATGAGGTAAAAATTGAAATCATTGGCAAATTGCTGTGGTATAGATGGAATAACACACTTCAGGCTGTGCTGTTAAAAAAAACTCCACTCTGGGCTGGTGTGATCATGAAGCGGTACGTGACTTATTTGACTTTCTTTACAGTCAGTTATGTGACTTATTTAATGAAAAATATTGTATTTGCAGTAAAGACACAAAAGGCTGTAGTTCTGAAGCATGCAGATATGAATCATACAGGTCAACCCTAATGCACATGACTCTCAGCAGACTCTGTAGTCACTTCTGCATTTCTTGCACGTATCTGTCTGAAAAAAATGATAGTGCGAGTCTCCCTGGTTCTTGTAACTGATCAGCCAACCTGGTATCACCCTTAAAATGAATTTCATGAAACAACAAATTGATTTGGTGGGATAAAAAATAATTGGGACAAAATGATTACAAAATGACCATTTTGCAGTACCACAGTAACACAGAGTGACGACTTCAAGATTATATCTTGAACAAAGATGAATTTATAGAACAAATAGAAAATTATGAGGCATATTCTTGACCTATTTTACTCATTTTAAGCTTAAAATTGAAACATGACGATTCCATGCTTGACATTAGTAAAAAAAAATAATAATGCAAAATCTCATAATGAGAATGATTAGATAAAATTGCCCTTATTTAAGATATACAGTAGCCACTTGCTGCAATAGGATATTTTTTTTGCCATGCATGAAGTGAAAATTATATTCACCCTTTTGTCCACAAAATGAAAGTTTTGGTTTTCAGTTCAGCAGCAAAGAAGGCATTGTCTTTACATGTTCAGTTTCACTGCTTTTTTCTTTGTGTTGAAATGCAGAAAGGCCACATTTGGTTGTGTAATGTGTGTGTTCATACTGTAGTGCACAGCAAAACTGAGAAACACTGTGCTATAGAAAATCCTAAACCCATGAGACACACACTCTACAAACACCAACAAACCCAGACTGTGTGTGTGTGTGTGTGTGTGTGTGTGTGTGTGTGTGTGTGTGTGTGTGTGTGTGTGTGTGTTATAACACATATTTTGGGATTGATGTTTAGCTTCAATGCTGAAAGAGCAATACCAACAGGGTTTTGTAAAATAAAGAAAGGACACATTAAGGGCAATTATTAAGTCTTGTTTCCTGCGCAGGCTTAGCATCAGTGATGCTGTGTGAATTATACACTTGTTTAATCTTTTTGAAAATTATGTATGATGTTAATTTAGTGTCTACCAAAGGATGTGGTAAATGTAGCTCTTGTGTTTTATAGATAAGTGGAGCAACTTGTGATTAGCACTTCACTTGACGATTTTGCTTTATAGAAACAAAACAGTGATGACGTTCTGCATGCTAGAAGGGTCTGAGCTGCTCTCACTTTACAAACCAAACAGAAAGAATTTCCTGGGAACCAGAAAAGCCCCCCACACACACACTCACACACACACACACACACACACACACACACACACACACACACACATACACAGATAGTGTGTGTCCTGGAAATGGTAAGACAGTGAGAGCTGACCTTTCCCAGAAATGTAAACACTGAGAAGATGCTGAGGGATAAAGAGAGGGATAAATGAGCTCACTGCTTAATTTAAACACAGTATCTCTCAACCATAAAAGGCAAAAGTCTTTTGCTCTTCCGCTCTCAGACACTGCCAGGTTAAATTTTTATGTATTAATCCTTTCAAAAATGTTGCTTGATTCTATTTGGCGCCAGCTTTTAAATGCAGAGTAAGGGTAAGCACGCAAACCTGATCAATTCAGTATATACAGGAATTTCTTTGAATCAGTTAGGGGCTTGATGAGATGCTGTTGTAGTTCTGCCGTGTTCTCTACTACACTCTTGCACCAAAGGGCAAAAGGTTTCTGTGGAGGAAGGGTGTGTGGGCAGGTCACAAGAGATTGCCTTAAGGCTACAGGGGAGGGCCAACTTTCCCAGAATTTTCATTAAAATTCAGCAATTAAATGTTTTCCAACGAGTCTATATTATTCATCAGTCTTAGTGGAATGAAGTATTTTAGTGAAATACTGAACACTGCAGTATTGCACTGTTCGTTCATTAAACTCACACTCTTTTCGACAGACAGCACAGCCTGCCAGCCCGAAACTCTCATTTGTAGCCCCTGACACAGAGCTAATACACAGCTTTTGAAGCCTGTGCATCAATTAGTGTCTGTTAGGCGTTCGTGTACTCATTTTTTTAATGGGACAAAAGATTAACGCTCATTGGACAGCTGGCTTTTAACATGTCATTTTGAGTCCTCACACGACTTCAGTGAGAGGGAATGGAGTGTGGGCAGATGTTTTGCACAGAAACATCTCAACTTTTATCGGACAGTGCACTCTTCATTTGTCCCACCTCTGGACACACAGCTTCTCTTTGTAATGATTGGTAGACCTCTCAAAGGGGCAGAACCTTGTAACCAGTTGCCAATCAATAAATCGGGAATGAACATGACCGACATGACAAACTTACATATTGGCGCCAGTGGGAATTGCTCAGAGCCAATATTGTAAATATTGTAAATAAACTGCAAGTATAAAGTTCTGTTTGATTATTTGTGTTCATTTCTGAAATTTGTTGTTTATTAGTCTACCTTCTTCCTTCGAACATCCTTCTTCAGCCTGCAGCTTAACTGCTCTTTGGGGTGAAATGGACGACACTGCTAATGTTGACCTGATGTTAGGAAAGTCTTATGATGCTGATACTTATGAGGAGAGACTGAATTTTCCACGCACTCTAGAAGAATATAGTCATTGTGGCATCCAAACTGAAATCCACACTGAAATCTGATAACACAAGCAAAGAGACAGAAACCTGACCAGAGACCAGTAGTTGGTCATTTACTACTTTAACCAGTGATGAAATGAAAAATGTATGTGTGAGAGATTCATATGCTAGTATGAGTTTAGATTCTGAGCTACAACCTTTTCTAGGATCTTTGAGATAAAGGGGAGGTTTGATATGGTCTTTTAATTTGACAATCCTAAAGACTATGAAACTCATAATGAACATCCCTTCAGCACAATTAGCACTGGTTGACTTTTTATAGTACACAATTGTGGTAGAGTAATGATTTATAATCCCATAGGGGTTCTCCATGTCCAAGGTAGGGACTGACTGACATGAGAGAGAGAGAGAGAGAGAGAGAGAGAGAGAGAGAGAGAGAGAGAGAGAGAGAGAGAGATGGATAATTAGGTCTCTAATTACAATCCTCAGCAGAATGGGTTTGTCCTGCAATGAACCTGAGTCATCACAGATACACACTGCATTGAGACCAGCATTCACTCCTCTGTTTGTAACCACTTCCAGATCTCAGACCAGCAAAGGTCGACTGACTGAAAGCCTCTACCAGGGAAGATTTTATTCAATAAAAGGAGAGGAAAACAAATTAGTTTTATCGCAGGAGATGGGTGGGTGCTTCTCTTGGAGCATAAACCCCAGAGGGATAGTGTGGTGTCTGTATTTTTTGTATACCAAGACACAGCAAGTGGATTAAATGCCACCCTAAAGTGACATGGGGTTTAAAACAGTCATACACACGACAAAAAAACTTTCATGCATGCAAGAGAGGGAAAACAGTGAAAGAGAATACATAAATGTAATATGAGAGGTAAAACATTGCTCATTCTGCACATTGTCGTTAATGATTTGACTCTTCAGCTCATCATTAAGGTGTCAATGCGCTGGCTTTTGAGCTGCTATATGTGCCACTTCCTGACCACCTGCTCAGGCTCAATTCCTAAGAACTATAAGAACTAATGGACTGTGTGCGTTCATTTTGCTCTAAACATAAGTGCTGAAAACTAGTTAGTTCAATGGCTTCTTCTAAATGGTCATTAAATAAAGCACTGGCTCTCAAATCAGTCATCAGGGTATTCCAGGTCGTATGCATTTTGCTATCTCCCAACTCACACTACACAGGCGTAAAGCAAAAATCTGGACCATCTGAGCAGGACTGGTTTGAAAACTGACTAACTGACTGATTATTTGCTGCCAGGATTCTTCATACTGCTACTATTTTACAGATGTGGGTAAATTTGAGGTCAGTGTAGAGTAAAAAATCAAGAATGGATTATATTTATATTACATTTAGTAATATGCACTCACTCGCTCTCTCTCTCCCGTGAGGCGGGAATACTCCCTTGATGGGACACCATTACTACCAAATTGTTTTGCACATCAGGAGAAAGTAAAAACCTAAATTATGCTCTCAACTTCACTACGTATGTGTGTAATGCTGTACACAGCCCTGTGGTTTTTTTTTTTTGTTTTTTTTTTGTCTACACCCCCACCTCCTCTCTTCCAAGAAGCCCCTTATGTATGACAGAAAAAGAAAGATGTGGGTATGCACATTAGAATGCATAGTGTGCATTTAACCACAGTAAGTGCTCTAAAAACAATATATACACTCTGAGCGCTTATACACAGACACACACGCACATATTTATGCACGTTCTAAGGCTAATAGAGCAAGGCCTGTTTACTCAGAGTGACTTCCCAAAGAACACAGACCCCATTCAAGCCTGGATCTGAACAAGAAAATCTTAGTCTAGGCTATTGAGTGTCCAGACAAACACAGTCACACATACACTTACTCCCTGTTGTCCTTCGGTGGTACAATATTAACCATTATGTAAGGAATAAAACCCTTGGGGGCATGCTGGAAAAAAAAAATCAACAAAGGAGTTGTGTGGTGTGGTGATGCTAAATGGAGTTACTGTTACCACCCCCAAAGTTGATTATTCTCCAGTAACAGCACATCCCATAGTATTTTATTCCTTTTATACCACAGCAATTCGCCAACAATAACAATTTCTTTTAATTTAATAAAGAATGACCTCATTTTTTTTTTAAACACGCTTATAGTTACATTTAATGTTGTAGAACATCTGCAAAACAAGTCAGTTCCTAACTCTAACCCCTAACCACATATGACTCTATTAACTGTAAGTTAACAGTAAGTACAGATTAGGCAACAGTCATTAATTTATGATATTATCACATAGTTTAAGCAGTTATTAAAGGCAGTTATTTGTAGGTTTTCCATGAACACTTTCGTAACTAGGCATTACTTTCATAACAGTCATAATTAGGTTCTACTCTGTTAATCTGGCAGTGGCAGCTCAACAATTTTAATTAGCTGTGAGTTTAAATCCCAGGACTGCCATTGAGCCATTGTTGGGACTTTCAACACCCTCACTTCGACCTCAGCCTCATGGATACATGGATCTCCACACTAGCCTGTCTACCATCTAAACTTTAGCTCAATGCTGGGACTGGATATAAAATCTTTACTCAGCCCCACTGATACATTCTCCACATTGGCCTGTCCGTACCTTTGACTGCTATACAGTTATGCTTTACAGCCTTGTATTGAACTGAACTGTATTTTGGCTGCTAAAATAGTTTTTCTCTGTGATGGTTGCTAACGTTAACATTTCTGTTACAGTAATGTAAGAATGGAAGCATGTTTATTCTTGTTATCACATACGATGTAGCAGTTCCTTCACCTGCCTCTCTTTTTCTCTGTGTCGAATTTAATAAGACAGAAAAATGCAGCAGCTTAACAACTACAGAGAACCCACAAACTCCTCTCTCCTGAAGACTTTACAGCTTTGCCTACCTTTTCTTTTTCTTACTGTTACAAAGCGCTGACATGAAGTTTCCTTCCAAAAATGTTCAATAAACGTCTCCTCACAGAAAACCCACACCATATCAACAAATATACAACGTACATACAAGTGCTTGTGTGAGAAACTGCAAAGTGTAAACTCCTCTGTCCTGAGGATGCCAGAAAACGTAAAAGTTACAGCTTTACTTCTGACTGTTACAAAGCGCTGACACTGGAGACTCCTTCGATAAATGTTAAATGCGCTATTGTGAATAAACTTCACCATATCGACGATTTTTGTAATTCACTGTACAAGTCGTGAACGAGCTGTTACCATAGAAACAATAACGACCGAGTGCATTAGTATCAACCTGCGATTCATAGCTGCACTACTGTCAGAGAT
>JAKKZN010000010.1:3673914-3694872 GCA_033441825.1 Pangasius elongatus
GCTGTTACCATAGAAACAATAACGACCGAGTGCATTAGTATCAACCTGCGATTCATAGCTGCACTACTGTCAGAGATTCTGTTACAGAAAATTAATCAACACCATCTGACCAAAACAATCGAGAATTCAACAGCATTCCAGTTATTTCCCAAGAAGTTTCAAGCCTATGTCAAACAGGTTCACTATCAACATATTTTAAAATAAGAAAAATTAGTGTGTTTTAAAATTAAAAGCAGGACTTTTTGACTGTCAGTCATACTTCAGTGGTGTGTGACAGTACAAGAACAAACCTTTATGTTACCACAATACTGCACTGCAAACTGACATTAAGACTATAGTGAAAATATCTTAAATGTGCACAGCAATAATGTTTTAATGTACCTTATTTTAGGATACATTTTCTCATCTAGCCCTAGATTACCTCATCTATTTCTGATCATTTCAAATGTTATTGATATTTCTTAAATAACATACTTGTTTGAGACATTTTTTAAAGATAAATATGCCCGAATAGCTGATTAACACTGCCTACAGGAAATCCATGATAATCCTAGTCACAAAATTGCCAATTTCTTCAGGCATTAGGCCTAAAGTCAAAAGCTTAAGTTCTTTTGCGAAGGGCTTTGCTTTGTTCAGTATAATTTAATACTACTTTATTGTCATTGTACATGCACAAACTCAAGCTCAAGAACAAGCCTGTCACAAGCCTTTCCATTTCTGTCTACTTGTGCTTTAACAAGAGCCCTTAGCTAACATGTATATTTCTGACTGACAAGTGAAATCTGCTACTGCCACCAATGCTTGTGTGTTTCAAAGCATTACTACGTCAGCACCAAATTCAATTCTAGTAAATTGGATTTCTCGGGTTTTCTGAGTAATGGCTAATGGAATCGTGAGGACAAAAAGTTCAGACAGGGGTGCACCAGGTGTCGCACACTAGAAAGTTGTGCTTGGGATAAAGTTTCTTATTTAGCCCTAGACAACAAGGTCTATTTGTGGAAATGGTTGAATAGTTAAATGAACAAGTCCTTGTCAATTTGCTTTTTAGTATTTATGTACACAAACTCTTTCATTCACCTTCATTAAGCTCTTCATCTTGAGCTCATGGTGGAGCTGATGTCTATTCCAGGAATACTGGAGGAGAGGCAGGAATACACCCCAGATGGGATGCCAGACCACTGGACATGGAAGTACAAAAAAAATGAATTTTGACAATTGATGCTGTTTCCAAGTGACTTAAAACACAGCTGTTAGCATGATGTTGTCATGCCACTTCAATCAGTGTTATTACATAGTATAGCAGATATTTGTAGATTTCTTGTAGATTTGTAGATTACTTATGAAACTCATCTGAACAGTTGGAACAGGCACTGTTTTCATAACAGTTAAAATTAAGCTTTAATCTGGCAGTGGCAGCTCAACAATATTAATTGACCATGAGTTCAAATCCCAGGACTTCCAGAGACCCATTTTCACCCACAGTCCCATGGGTGCATTCTCCACACTGGCCTGTTCACCATCCAGTCCTTACATCAGTGATGAGATTGGATTTTGTCTAAGGTGTGAATTCAACTACAAAATCATTGCTCAATTCTATGTGGCCTTGTATTGAACTGAGATTAAGTTTTTGGTGCTGAAGGGTTCTCTCAGTGGTGGCAGCTGTGGTTGACCTTGCTGTTACAGTAATGAAATAATGGAAAGCCAGTAGAATTGAGGAAACATTGCAAGATTGGGAACTGAAGTTCACACTCGACGGTTGAAACAGTCAAAAGATTTCTGTGTGTGTGTGGGTGTGTGTGTCATATCAGTATCATAGAGTTTACAAGAGTGTTTGCCTGCATACTGGATCCAGAATTCTCAAGAAATTTTCATTGTAACAAAGTTATCCTTCAGGGGATCTGCCATATAAATAAATGAAATGAAACTTCTCTAGTATTTGTGTCTGTGACGTGATCCTTCTGGCGTCAAGAAGCCACGAAGATGTGTTGTTGCAAGTAGATGATAGGTGGTGTCTCAGACCTCTTCCTCTGTTTAGACATGATTGTGTCTCCTTTGTCTTTCGGTTACGGTACAGGTACCCGTCTTATTTTGACCTGTGGTATTTAGTCTTTGTTGAGGCATGTGTGGCTGTTTTGTCAAAGTTTCATGAACAAACTGGATGACCGTAAACTTTAACTGACATCACTTTGGGGGAAATATTTTCCTGTAGTTCTCTGGTTATATGCTATCTTGGTAGGACGAGGATGTCTAATTCAGTGAAACAGCACTCCCTTATGGACATGATTTGATATTTTTCTAATCTGTGGGAAACACATCTGTGTAGTGATCCAAGTATCTGTATCTATATTTAATTTCAAAGTGGTTGTGTTTTTTTCTGTCTAAACATGAATATTCTTATGATCTCAATATTTGGGTATGTTATTATGTTGGGAGTTTGGTTTTAATGCTTAGAAAAAGGACTGAATGGCGTGGATGGCCTTATCAAACACAATTTGGGCTGGCACAGCTCCTTTTCTGTTTGTTTAGTAACCTGTGGAAGATATAAAATGCTGGACAGAATCTAGATTTGACAAACTCAATAATACTGGTAGATGTTAACATGTCAGCTGATTTAAATTTTATAAGTTTGTCCCTAGTGTCTGCGTGTAACAAGAGAAGGACATAAGGACAAACAGATTGGCAGAAAGATTAACTTTCCCAGAAAAAAAAAAAGATGAACTTTTCTTTCAGATTTGGCGTAGCCAATGCATGTCAGCACAATATCCCAAACCTCTTAAAGACCTGCACTTGTGTATCAGAGTATTGTATATTAGTGTTGATCTGCTCTCCCTGATTTGGTTCTTGGCATTAACCTCTATAAACAAACAAAATAGTCTTTTCAGTTTCTCTGCCTGTTGAGTGCCCTGCAGAGTATCCCAACAAAATAAAGATGATCTGGCCATTTATACCAATGACTCTTCTTACAATTAGACGTTCTCTGTCTCACACATTCACACACACACCTTGCATAGGCACAATTTTATACACTCTAAATTTTGACACTGGGCCAAACTTTATCCTTTAAAGCCTGATTTGTGGTATAATGTCTCCTAGCCATTCATTTACTGTGGGTGTGTTCAGTTCCTGTCTTACTTACCGAATCCTGTGTGTCTATCTTCTGAAATTCATCCACTTCACATTTAAGGTTTTTTTTCCAGCTCCTAATGAACTTAATGCTGGTAATCAGTGCTTAATAATTTGACATTGTTGGAAATATGCCAGAACATAATTGATGTGTGACTTCTCTGGTATTGTCTCTGTTGGTTTTTGCATAATACAGCCTATATACAAAGCAATTTATTTCACTAATATCCATCAATATATACACACTCCACCACTGACGAGGTTGTAAAGGGATGCACAAGCAGATGAGTGGTTTCTCTGAGATTTAACCAAAGATGAAATTTGGTGTACTTAGTGGACTAAATAACGCAAAAAAAAAAACAACCCATAAGTCTCTAACCTCCGCTATGCTCCTAGGTGGTCTCCTTCCACTCATATGGGCCTTGAAGCTGGAGGCCAGTCAGCTCCATGTTCTCTATGGAGATGGGAGCAATTACACTTTCAGTCTGCCTGATTCAGAGCATCATATAGAGGTAAGCTTTAACTAAGGCTTTCTTTCTCGTTGAGGCATAGACAGACATATGGGCAGATAGATTACCAAGACTCACCTGCATACATAGGTCTTATTGTCTGGAGATAATCCAAATCAAAAGTTGCTAAAAATCACTAATGGGTTCGCAAGTTAAGAGACCAGAAACGGTGGAACTATGGCAAGAAAGCTGCCGGGTCAGGACTGACTAAACTGTACCCCTTCTGCAACCCTGCTGATATCCTTTTAAGTACTTTACATATGTATATTCAAATTCTATTAAAATAGATTTGGTTATATACAGATATACACATCTAAAACACTCTCATTTGCTGTTGGGACCCCTACCTAAATTAGATGAAATACAGTATTTATTTAGATAAATGGACTTGGTGCCATCCTGTGGTCATTACAGGTAATTTTCTATTCAGCCAATTAGGAAGGATTTAGGGAAAACACAATACATGCAGATAATGTACTTCTTTCAAATGTAGTATGACATGCTTAGTGTGCAAATTCTGCTTCTGTGGTTTTGCCCTGCAGCTGCATGTAGCTAACAAGAATTTTATGATCAGCAATCTTGCAAACTGTATCTTTACATCATCACAAACTTGCCCTGACATTGAGTTGTTGAGTAACTTTTTCCATTGAGACATTAATCATACTAATGATTTAATGTGAAGTAAATCAGTACTTCAGCATCACTAGTAGTAAGGCTTAAATGGTAGCATGATATACTATGTATAACAGTGATAATAAACATAACCAGTTTTTTTAAAATAAGAAATACATTCTAAGTCTCTGAATTCCTAGAAATAAAGTAGACGTTATGGTATAACATAAATAATTATTAGAATTTAATAATAAAATTACATTTAAGTGAAAAAAAAAAAAGAGCAGTAGTTGACATTCAAGCCACTGGGCAGAAGAAACAAACAAGAAGACATCAACAGAAAATAATTAAAAAATATATATATATGAACAGCAAGATAATGAATGGAGAAAATTTTAGTTTAGTATCTAAAACACTAAATGGCCCAGATTTCGTAGTGGTTGATATAAAATTAGATTCAGCTAGGAGCTGTCAGTGGGACCTAATTATCTGGGTGGAAAAATTATAAATTTATTAGCTCACATAACAGGCAAGTAAAAGCTCCAATGTTTTGCCCAGTTTCTGTTACCAGGAAACCTCTAATTACCCACTACTGACTAGGATTAAACGTCATAATTTGTAATTATGTATAACAAGAATTATTGTATACATAAAATAAATCATTTGAGACTGTTCTCCCTTTAGGTCCTATTTAATTACAGAAATAATGACAAATTCAGTTACTCAAGGGTTCTGAAAGTCAAATGAAAACTAAAACAAGTTAACAACTTCAGGACAATTCAATATGTTCAAGTGAAATCATAAATAATAAATAAGTCAGAAACTCTTTAATTTTTTTTAAATAGGTAAATATTTAATTAGGTGTGTGGTATTGCCACAGTACCTAATAAACTTATTATTTTTCCTTTCAGACATATCACTTCATATACATGCCTGGCTGTGTGTGTGTGTGTGTGTGTGTGTGTGTGTGTGGGAGATGGGTCACATGCTGTCTCGTAAACAACATAAGCACACAGTACTGATAATCTGATTTTAAAAGGAAATGCAGGATCAATAGTATCAATACTTCAGTACCAACCCACTTCATTTTCTCTCGTTATGCTTAACTTCAAGTGTTGTATTAGGAGAAGATTTACACTATACGGCCAAAAGTATGAGGACACCAGACCAGTCATATTCAAGTGCTTGACGAACATCCCATTCCTGATTTAGTCCCTCTTTGCTGTTATAATAAGCTCCACTCTTCTGGGAAGTATTTCCACTAGACTTTGGAGCTGTGGAGACTTGTGTAAGACCATTAGTGAGGTCAGGTACTGATTATGGGTGAGGAGGTCTTGGGATCATTTGCCAGTTCATCCCAAAAGTGTTCAGTGGAGTTGAGGATAAGTGTAAGGAAAAGGGTTTATTCTTTCTCTGCTTGTTGGATTAAAAAAAAAAGACAGAAAAGAAAAACACTGGTGACTACATCAAAAAGGAATAGACATATAATCTGCTTGTCCTGGATGCCTGGGCTAGTGATTTGTCCAACCCTGTAAGTATATGTAAGAGAGGAAGAACTCTACATAGGTACGAGGGGAAAAATCTGTGTGAGGGTTTTTGCTGGAATTCCAATAAAAAAGGAATTACAGTAATCAAGACAAACAGTTATAAAAGCATGGGAAAATCTCTGCAGCTTTTTCTCTGAGCAGTATTACAAAAATGGAAGATAATATAACCCCCAAAATAGCATTTAAATAACAGAGGACAGAGCCAAGCAGTGATCCCAGAGGAACACCCAGTGTCACAGCTGCTGTGCTAGATGTGTGTTTGCTACGAGTCTGTAACACCAATAGCTGAGAGACAGAAATGATTATGTCATGAACTACGGTATCAAAAGCAGCACTGAGATCAAGCCGGAATATCTCACATCACAAATAAGCTTGTTTTAACTCATCTAAAGACTCAAATTTGATCATGTTCTCCCACCGCCGCAGAAGACACACCCTTCAGTCTGAGTCTTCCAGAGTGAGGCCACATTTTTTGAGCGTGCGTCTGACGTACGGCATGGCGTCCTGCAGGAACCACTCTCTTTTGTACAGCACCAGCATCACGTCCAGCAACAGACTGTGCTCCCTCCTTCTACACACACACATACATTTACATTTACATTTATGGCATTTGGCAGATACCTTTATCCAGGGTGACTGACATTTTTATCTTATTTATACAACTGAGCAGTTGAGGGTTAAGGGTTAAGGGCCTGGGGATCGAACTCATGACCTTCAGATCAGTAGCCCAATGTCCTAATGTATAATTTATTTATAAAAATAAATTATACCAACAGGGTATTTGATAGCCCATTTAAAATATCAGAATATATACATAAAAATAAAGATGAATGCTTTGTTAATGTGACTTGCATAAGAAAGAAATATATGCACTATATACTGTGTGGTCTAAAACTTCATTTGAAGGGTCCCAACTCCAACAGGCCACTATAACACCTTTATAAGCACTGAATACATATTTTATATAGCAAGCTTTATATTTGTTAGCTTTATATCAAAACCAGTGAGATGATGTTTATGAAGTACATTGTTTTTAAACATATACCTGAATAAGGCAAAAGAAAACCCTCGATTATCTTTATGGGTTGACTGAAACGGTTATATTTGTTTTTTCTTTTCAGCCTTATCATGTAAGTTATGACTTTGTTGTTACTAACAGCAGTTCATGAAGTGTTTCAAAATCTCCTGTGATGTCTTGTGAACTATTTGTTGCATCTACTTCTTACAACAGCATGAAATTGAATAATCTTCACAGGAAAAGTTGGTGGTCCATTTCAACATTTCAACAAAATTTCACTAATATTTTTAATCACAAAATTTCAACTATATGCCAGGACAATGGATTTGTAATGCCCTCAAACTAATGTGGTAATCAAACCTGCCATTACAACACTGTTCTGAAGCGCTAGGTAACTGAGGGTTTCCTTCTTTCTTTCATGTAAAGAAAACTTCTGTCACTTCACAAGCTTTGACTTCATTAATCTTCCAGCATTACTTAAGTTTTTTATATGATTTATGCACGAATGTGTTAAGGTGTGTGAGCAGTATTTCTGTGTCTTATTTTAAACTCACATGATTAATGATCTGTTCATGTCTGTACATTCTTGAATGTGTGTGTGTGTGTGTGTGAGGGTGTGTGAGTGAGGTTATACCCACAGTTGTTTGTAGAGGTTGGGTTTGAGCAGTGTTCGTTCACCATGGCAGGTATGTGAAGTCGGCTCAGATGGTTCGGTTGATTCAGGGAAGCCAGAACATGAGCTAAAGCAACACTTATTCCCTTTATCTTCAAGGAAAGAAAAAAAAGAGCCAATTAAAAGGTCATAATTTCATATAATATACATTTACTAGTGTAATATACTGTTGTAACATGTTCATTATATCAGTATGTAAAAGTTACATAAGGCCATAGTCACTTTTTATAATAAACAAACTATAATGAATTATTAACAACAGATTTATTCCTCCTAGTTCATAATATCAAATGACTAAATATATAGCAAATATACAGCTAGCAGGACAATAGCACTGATGATACAAACTTGCTAAATAAAAATACAAACTGCCTTAAATGCATAGTGTACATAGCAAAAGCTCGATAACAGTGGTGAGAACTAGGTCCCATTCTCACTGTCACGTGTGTTGTCTATATTTGTTAGGAATTTAGATCAACTCCTTGAAGCTGTCTGGTGCTGAAAAATTACTTTACGACTTTACAAATATATGATTATAGAGAAATGTAGTGATGTAGTGTTGTCACCAGGGTCTGGTTGCACCAGTGTTTATACTGGGCCTGAAGGCGAGTGCATAAACTGAAATGAAAACCAATGGCTCAACTGGTCATTTTTGCTAAGATCTGTCTTATAGGCTTGTCTGTCTTATGGGTTATAGGCAATCCTTTTGAAAGACATAAACAATAATATCACTGTAAATAGGTGCTCTAGATAAGGATCACTCACTGGATGATTGCATAGTCTGAGCTAAAATCAGCCTAAATTGTGCCCAGCACAACAAGCATGAACTTCCTTCTTAAATTTGGTCTTATCTACAACATAATTAGGTAAGACCTGTTGGTACCCCATTAGGGTCAGAGTCTGTGTGTGTGTGTGTGTGCGTGTGTGTGTGTGTGTGTTAGCAGAAGTATCCGGAAGTCTCCAGTCTTCCTTTTTAGTGTATGTCTGTATGCTCCACACCTCACTGACATCATCATCATCATCATCATCATCATAACCTTCTCCACCTTCATCATCCTCGTCATCATCATCATCATAACCTTCACCATCATCTTCATCATCATCATAATAACCTTCTTCTCCATCATCATCATCATCATCATNCTTCATCATCATCATAATAACCTTCTTCTCCATCATCATCATCATAACCTTCTCCACCTTCATCATCATCATCATCACCTTCTCCACCTTCATAATCATCATCATCATCATAACCTTCACCATCATCTTCATCATCATCATAATAACCTTCTTCTCCATCATCATCATCATAACCTTCTCCACCTTCATCATCATCATCATCATAACCTTCACCATCATCTTCATCATCATCATAATAACCTTTGTCATCAGTGTGTGTGTGTGTGTGTGTGTGTGTGTGTGTGTGTGTGTGTGCGCGCCCCTCACCTTGAGGAAGATCGCTGGTGCACTGTTGACAAACACTGTGTGACACAACAAGCATTTCCGTGTTAGTGGTGACCGTGTGTGTGTGTGTGGAGCGTGTGTCCATGTGTGATTTGCATGCATTAGTATGTGTGCGTGAGCTGTGTGTGTTTGTGTTGCCATTGCAGCCAGAGCATGGCCTGGCGTTGGCTTCTTTCAAGAGGGCTTCAAGTCTTGCTTTTAGTTCTGCATTCTCTAAACAGACCTGCAGGAGGCAGCACATGCATACAGAACCACACACAAACACGTATTTTGTGTTAAAACACACTTTAAGAAAAAGACAAAATCAAAAATGCATTCGCAGCCAATTTAAAATGTGCATTAATTTACATACTTTTTCATAGCAGGTTTTGGTGTCATCTATGTGAGAGAGCAGCTCAGCCTGCAACACAGAACAATAACAGCAGTAACGGCTTCCATTTGAATTTAACTGTATGACAGTAACACACAGAGTGTGTGCTTGTTAAAGCAGTACATTAATCAGCGGAGTGGTAAAACCTTTTCTTTGTGGAGCTGTGTGATGGACAGAGCCGCACTCTTCCTAAGTCCTTCATACTCCTTTCTGACACTGTGCAGCTCAGACAGTAGTCTCTCCTAAAACAACACCACAATCTTAAACTCAGATAAGTCTATAATCATTGAACTGTCTGAAAATAGCAGTTTTACTGAATTCAAGTCAGTTTATAAAAATCAACCGTCCATTAAAATGCTCACCATTACTAAATTCAGCCTGTAAACAACACACTGCACTAAGCTCCCTGTCTCCTAAAACACGAGAGCATTACTGAACTCGCATCAGTTTATACGTACTAAAATCTTACAAAGGAAAACACGAAATTACACAAAATCAACCATTACAGTCTAAAACTCAGTTATTAAACTGAGATCAATCTGTAAATACTTCTCATAAATCTTGGTTGTTGGTAATGTTCCTGTTTCCCTTCAGCTTTGCTTAGACTAATGCATGCTGGGTAAAGCACTCTCTCTCACGTTTTCTTTCTGAGAAAATGAACACATACACTCAGCACCTCTCTCAGAGGCTCCTCCTTTATATCAGAACATTGGCAAGAAAAAGGAAAACAGAAAAAAACTATACCAGACATTTAACTTAGCATGGGTCAATAAAGGTTTTATAATAATACGCCAGCATCACATTATTATAAACTATTATGCACACAGTTTACTTACATATAGAATCCAGGAAGTAAACAGTGGTGTATTTCGTTAAAGATAGTGGTTACAATAAAAATTAAGCCTAATACACAAATACAGGACGTTACAGACAAATGTCCTTCACAAACCTGCAAGCAAAGTGGTTTTGAGGCCGTTACGTCTCCTACATCCTACAGAAGACGTTTGTACATACGTCTGACAGCTTATCTATGCAATCTGTTTAACTCTGTTTCACAGTACACTACCATTCCATTCCTCTGGCGGAATGGAAATCCACTTATTAGACATTTTCAATCAGTATAAACTAATGAATTATCACCGCCGGTCTGTTATAAGATTAGCCAGGACACTGTTGGGTTTCTGTGTATAGAGTATCATGACTCTGTGTTTAGCTGCTGGTTATCAGGGTGATGGGAAAGGGGAGGAGTGTGAGCCCCCTACTGGACAAACAACTCACACCGCTCCACAATAACATTGGTACAGAGATAAATTAGACCACACTTAAAGCTTTTTTGATAGTAAAACACTGTATACAACTGCCATGATAAAATTGTAATATTTAAACCTAGTAGGCTAGGTAAAAAAAAAAAGTGCTAATTCTTAAAGCCCAGAGTGTCTACTTTCATATGAGCCATTAACCACTACTGTGGAGTGTGACATCACAAATAAATTCAATGCTAAACACAGGCAGCACCAAAACAGGCAGAAACTCCATTTTTTGGCCTCTGGTGAAAAGAGTTCTGACAGTAATGAATCAGAAAGTATGGAGAGAAAGCAGTGTTCCCCAAACTGCTCCTCTGGGATCTCCAGACAGTCTCTTGGAGATCAAAACATTTGAACCATTAGGAGGTCTCAAAGGACCAGTTTTAAAAACACTGGGCCAGAGAGAACTAATCTTAATGGCTGAGAGTGTTAACGAAGGAAAGTTACGTGTATTCAGAGATGGGTTCTCTACATGCTTAAGTCCATTTTTTTGGGCACTACATTTTGTTTATGCAAATAACCTGCATGTAGTTCATGTGTGTAGTTCATAATTTTGTCCATAAAAATTGTCCGTCGAGATAAGCTGCTGTTTCCTCCAATGTCCTCTGAACAACAACAAAAAAAAACTTTGTGGATTTTAAAGAGACAATATTATTAATTAATTAATGAAGAGTGTCATATTTATCTGTTTAATATTGACCTTAAATACTATGTCATGTTCTTTTATCATCTTAGTAAATGTGACTGTACACACACAGAGAGAGAGAGAGAGAGAGAGAGAGAGATGATCCTGATATGGAAAAAGAAAAGAGAGACAACCCTAATGAATAAGTTTGGATAGACAAAGCTGATAAAACATGAATCCCTTCAGCTGGATGAACTCCTGGCTGTTTACCTCAGTGTTTTTTGGCGCCTCTGTTACTCCACGTGAGGTGCTGATAGATTCCTTTCCAGTCGAGTCATTCTCTTTTTCTCCCTCTCTTCCCTCTCTTCTCTCTTCTTCTCTTTCTCCCTCCTTCTGTTCTGTTTCTCTGTACTGTCTTCTGTCATCATTCCCCTTTTTTTCAATCTCGTTATTGCCACTTTCTCTTTCATTTCCTTCTCTACTGATCTGTCTCACGTCACCTTCAGTCTTTTTTTCATTCTCTGCTTCATTACGTCCGCTTGCTGTCTCCTGTCTTTCACTGTCTCTCTCTGCTCTTCGCTTGTCTTTGTCCACTCTTCCCTTCTCTCTCTGCTCTCCTCCTCTGTTCTTCAGCTCTTTCTCCAGCTCTGTCACTCTCTGGCTCAGACTGTCTCTATCTCTCTTCACCTGAATGATAAATTTGTCGTACTCCTCCCTGATCTTTCGTTCCTGTTTGCAGTTGGAGCACTCAGGGAGTAACGGAGTGATAGACGAGGAGCCGAGTAAGGACGAAGGTTTCTCAGCAGAATGACGGTGTAGAGGCTCCACAAAAGCAGAACCAGAGAGGCATCGGGAGGGTGGGATGGCACTCTTCACGACACACACTGCAACAGACAAAGAACTCTAAGGAGTGTTTATAATAAAATACGTAGTACCCTTAGGGGGAAAACAGAGCCTTCCACTGACCCACACATTATTACTTATTTATGCATGCTGGAATCAGTGGGTTGCAATTTGCTCTGGCAGTAAAATTTGGTGACTAAAAGTGATGGTGTGAATCAGGACAGAACCACGTCTTGGTGCTTTTTTCTGAATAAAATAAATAAACCCTACAGCGGCCTTAACAAAATCACATCTCATTTCTACAATCTCTAAAACCTTTAAACTCAAAATCTATCACTCAGAGAAACACACACAACACACTGAATTATACGCCAGCACCATTTAAGCTTATATTTATATCTATAATTATATTTAGATGTATTTTGACTCAGTGAATCCCAATTAAAATTAGGTCTGTATTTTGACACACGTGCAAGCACCTTATTGGTGTGATCTCAGTGTCTTGCTAATTTGATTGGAGACAAGCTCTTCAGTCTTTTGCTATTTCTGTTGGCAGAAATAAAATCACCAGTGTTGATGTTAATGTTGCAATCTACGCTCACAGGCCACTTTAATAGGAATATCTGTACACCTGCTCATTTATGCAGTTATCTAATCAGCCAATCATTTGGCAGCAACACAATGCATAAACTCATGCAGATACAGGACAAGAGCTTCAGTTAATGTTCACATTGGGGAGAAAAACAGGCTGGTTATACAGCCTGCAGACCCTCCACTCGCATGATGTTTTTTGTTTTTCGCACCATTCTGTGTAACTCTAGAGACTGTTGTGTGTAAAAATCCCAGGAGATCAGCAGTCTCAAACCTGCCCATTTGGCACCAACAACCAGGCCACGGTCAAAGTCACAGAGGTCACACTTTCTCCCCATTCTAATGTGTGATGTGAACATTGGCCTGTATCTGCATGAGTTTATGCACTGTGCTGCTGCCACATGATTAACTGATTGGATAACTGCATAAACGAGCAGGTGTACACGTGTTCCTATTAAAATGGATGGTGAATGTATGCTTTATGCTTAATTACCTTCCACTGCTCCATTCTTTTCCTCTGTAATCCGAGCACCACAGCTGTGATAGCCGCTTGGCTCCGGTGGCCTGGGTTTCTCTAGGTGTGGCAAGAAAGAGCGGCTCTCTGAAACCTCCAGGCTGTGTTTGGGTTTGAGGTGAGTGAGAGGTCCTGCACTGCTCACAATAGACGGCAAGGAGGCCTGAGACTGGACCAGACAGAAAAGGACAAGGAGAAAATCGCTGAAATTCTGTTGTTATTTTTAATTATGTTATGTTTTATGGCTTCCGGTTGCGTAAGTACCAGACTCTCTATTAGGCAGAACAGACATTAAAAAGTGTGTAGACTTGCCCCTATACATACTCCTAACCTTAACTACGCAATCCCTGAACCCCATGTTATACAATTACAGTTACTACTAATGCTAGTATAATATATGTAGTTACCATTTGAATTGGAAAATGATGAGTAATATTCTTTAGGTAATGGGTTGTTGCTGGATCTCTTTGTACTCTTATATAAATGGATTAAATATAAATACAATATATTGTAAAATATGTGCAATATATTACATTTATGTTTGTGCTTTTTTCTGTATGGCACCAGTCTTCCTACGTACAAATGTTTCCCATCATATCCTTCTGCTTTTGTTTGCTTACTGGTAGATGTTTTTGTTCTTAATCTGACTTCATTAGTCGGAAAAACATGCCCTTCTCCTGACCGTGATTTAATATACACGTTATGAAACGGTTTTTTTTTTGGTCCTCGTGAGTCATCCTGTGATGCGTTTTGATTTTGAGCGAGATGAAATGAAAGAGTGCTATTTTGGGAAATGCCTACATGAGAGAAAACAATTCAAATGACACTGATAGCTGCATTAAAAATAACCCTCATACACTTCCTGTGTTTTTATTAAAGCCACTCTGCATGCAAGCATTAGTTAGAGTTGAAGAAGTTTGTGATAAAGTTCTTCTAAGAAAAGTCTTTTATGTAGCATGTTGACACAACTGAGGTGTCTGTACTTTTTGTACGTACCAAGTCAAGTTATTAAAGTCCAAGTGAGGTCCAAGTCTGCATCTCTCAAGTCCAAATTGAGGCTAAAACAACACTAAGCTGTCTCAGAAGCCCTTTTTTATGCAGGAACTCAATGTTAATTACTCAAGAAGGATTTAAGTGTGAATGAAAGTGACATCCTGAGAAAACTGACACCATGATAGAGACCTAGTACAATTCTTAAACATCACATGTCAACTGAAGCTAATACCTTAGCAGAAAGGAGGATTAAATCACAGAAGGATGAAACAGTCAGAAATTATAAAACAAGCAAGAGTCGGAAACGTTACCCAAAGAAACAGTGCTTAGAACTGTACCTCACACTACACTCTGCAAGCTTTCTCAAAGAGGAGTAGCGACAACGGGGAATTAATAACCAAACTATTTACGGGCTGAACATAGAACAGTTGCACACATTAATAAAACAAACCACTGATAAGACAGGGGTAAGGGACAGGACTGGAAGCAAAACAAAAGCACATGGCCATAACAAACACAAGCTCGCTGCACTGGGAACCGCGACTTGCACTGAGAAGGGTAATTTATGACATAAATATAAATCCCATCAAATAATTCATGCCATTGGGAGGAACAGTAATAGACACATCCTGTGCAATAGGCCTGTCATGCTTTATATAAATGCCTGCATCCTGTGAAAATACTGTTTGAGGAAGGGAGTGGTGAGAAGTATGAGCAGATTCTGGCTACCTTAACAGATTGGATTGGGCTGTAGCACATCATGGAGCAATCAAAATCATGAAGCAAGTCAAACTAAAGTCCATCTTCAGGACTCAAAGACTACACCACTGAAAGTGAAAAACTGATTAAGCATCAACACTTACTCTTCGATCAGCACTGACCGGTGGGAGGATCTGTGCTCTGGTCAGAAGAACGCTGTTCTTTTCTAATGTCCACATGTTTTGTACCTAAACAGACAAATTTAATTCAGTTTAATCAAGTCCCTGCACTACTGAATGTTACACTTGCAGGAAAAGTGTACTGTACAGGTAGGGTCAAATGAGTTTTAATGATATACTTCATCCTCTAGGTCCTAAATACATGGCATCACCTCCTGCATCCTGAAAAGTTCTGTTTTTTTCTGAGTGTGTATAATAAAAATACAAGATATAATGTATTCATAATTCAAAAAATAACATATAAAAAAAGGAATATAATTCTTTAAATGCTGTGTATGTACTGGCCCTTAAGACACAGATGTGTGTGTGTGTGTACCTGTGCAGGTGTGTAGCGGATCTGGGAGGTGTGTATGGACCGTGAAGGTACATTCAAAGCCTGTGCAGCAAACTGCAGGCAGCTCATTGTCTCTGTGACAGAGGACGACTGGGTTGGCACAGTGACCATAAGACACGTCCGACAGTTTCCTCCAAGACTGTACCAAACGCAAAGACAGACAACTAAGGTACAGCTTCATAAAGCACAAAAGAATCATGCCTAGTAGTTCATCACAGTAGAAATAGCACTTATTAGTTGTAAATATACATTACAATCATGAAGCATGCATTAATGTATCCAGGCATTAAATTAGGCAACGCTTGTCACTGTGGAAGTGTATATCTTGAAAAGAAGAGGGCAGTGGTAGCTCAGTGCTTAAGACATTGGCTGTCTGTTCAAGAGGTCAGAAGTTCAAGTCCTAGTACTGCAAAGCTGCCACTGCTGGGCCCTCGAGCAAGGCCCTTAACACTCAGCTCCTCAGTTGTATAAGTGAGACTGCACTGGATAAATGCCAAATGCCTTAAATGTGAATGCAATAGAGATTGTAGCCTCCTCTTCCTCAAACAAATAGCTAGCAGTGTAATGAGAGTAATGATCCTGGCTTAAAAAAAATGTTCATACATAACCAGCACTGGTGAGTAAATTCCCTAGTTTACTGAATTTAAATCTACAAATTTTCTTCAGCTTGACCTTATTTCCACCTGGTTATCTCACAATCAAATTGTGAGTTGAAAATGGCTCCTCTATTCTCACCTTATAGCCTAGTGCAACTGTGGCAACATATAACAGTTGGGGGTCAAAAACAGTGACAAAACAGGCAGCACCCAAAAAAAAAACAGTGAGCAGAGGAAAATGATGAAATCAGGAAGGTCGCTTGAGGCTTGGGTATGAATCATGCTAATGTCTTGTTGGTGTTATTGAGGTGATAACCACAGGCAGGCATCTATTTTATTAATTTGTAATTGTATGAAATCACTCACACACACACACACACACACACACACACACACACACACACTGCCTTTTCAGTAACAAATGTTTGCAATACAGAAGGACCAAATAAATAATAAATTAACTGATTAATTTGTATTTTAAATGTAAGCTATTTACTGCACATAACTTGCATGTTCTCAGCTCTTTCTAACTCACCAGCTTCATAAAAATTAATTCCTGGACATATGACTGATCCGGAATACTTCAATCGAAGATCCTTTCCAATTAAATTTCCCTCTGATTGTATCTTTATTAAGGATAATCTAGCACACTGACCGCAGAGTCGAGGTAGTGAAATCATACAGGGCTCCTAACTGTGAGTAGTCTAGGTGAAATTCTACACCTGAATTACAGTACGAAATTATGGCTCTCATGCAAAAGTAAAAACCACTGATAGAGCAAAAGTGGTGACTGATAATGATAATGATGAATGACACTCACCAGTCTCTCAGAACTCGAGTGAGTTTGGACTCTCTGTATGGAATGTGTTGAGTGCCTGTGTTACTCAGAGAAAATATCACCTGCAATTAGAGAGAATTTTACCCATTACCTATAATACTTAATGACACTACAGCAACCACGACATTTACAACAAAAAACAAAAAGGTTCAGGTACATGTTGTGGGACTGCAAAAACAAATTAACAAAAAAAACTCCATATAGAATCCATATTGGGGTTTTTCCATTGCATTTTCCATTGTTTTTTTCCTGAGTACTGAGGATTGTGAGTTCTGGTTGTATGAGTTTTGGTATCTGCTCAAGGCTGGAACCAACAGGACCTAATGGCACTATAGAAGTAACACTGGCTGTGGCTGACCAGTTACATCACAGGTTCCCAACCCTTTTTTGCTACCGGATCTTCATCAATCTTCAGAGTCTTCCTCATTCAGAGTATTTACTCCTTGTTAGACACTGAGGACAAAGTGTGTGCTTTGATGACCTAGTCACTTTTACTGTCACAACTATAATCATTCCAGTCGTTTTTCACATTACTGAAAACCTGAACTAGAAATAGAAGTTCTGCTGGGTCCAAACCGAGCTAGGGCTTGTTTTTAATAAGTAGTGTGACAATGCCCTTAATACTTTTTTGCTAGCCTTTGAGTAAGGCTTCTGTGCCTTGGATGTTCTAACATTAAGAAAAAAAGGACCCATTATAGACTGCCACCTTTGTATCAGGGCTTGGGAAACTCTGTGATAACATATACGGTGGATATAAAAGAACACCATACACAGTGAAGCATGGTGGTGGCAGCATCGTGATATGCCTCTCTTCAACAGGAGAGCCCCTCGCAATTTGATAGATCTGAAGCATTTTTGTAACGAAGAGTGGAATAATATTGCCAAATCAGGATGTGCTAATTTAGTAGACTCTTACCCACAAAGACTGAGTGATGTATTACATGCAAAAGGTGCTTTAACACACACTTATGCAGCCAGGTTACTGTAAGGTTTTTTTCATTTTTACCCTAAAACACTTCTAATTTTTTACTTGAATTTTGTTGGTTGCTATATCACAATAATAAACATGATTTGTTTTTATTTTTTACATCACAGAAAGCTGCAATTTTAACAGAGGTGTGTAGTCTTTTTATATCCACTCTATCTCACATACTCAGTAAAGAACCAAACTAATAATCCTACATACTTTGGTGTTTTCCTTGCTCTGAATTAACTGGATAATTAATTAATTTCAGGGAGTTAAATCAGGACTTTTGGCTCTGTTAAAGCATTGCACCAAATGCTGTATATGACCTCGTCCTCCCTTCAACTCGTTATCACAAAGTCTTTGTTTTTCAAAAACCATCCAAAACTATTGAGGGAAAAGGGGCCTCCGCTTTATCTGCCGTAACCACAGCAACAGGGTTCATTTCGAATATCCTCCTGAACTTTTGCTCATTTCGTTGAATGTGACCCTGACTCTGGCCTACCCCCACTCAATTTCTCAACCATAACAGGAACACATTTAACCCTTTATATATCATCATGTACATAAAAACAGGATTTGGTGCGGGTAAAAAAAAAATCCTGCTTGATGATAATGAGGATAGAACATAGATGTGATTAAAATACAAGTACAAATACAAGCCATCCGTTGCCTTTCATACACAGTGATGTCTTTAACAGTCCGCCGTGCTGAAACAGACACAAAACTACATGTGTTTTTGTAGTGTGTACATTTCTGAAAACATACTCACATTTCTGAAGATTGTAAGGGATCGTTTAATTGTTTTGGCCTCCTGAAGGTTTTCTTGAGCCACATGGAAATTTCTTCTCATATCCAGAACTGCAGAACTGTTAAATGCAGGCTTACACAGATACACAGATGTGGAGAGAGAGAGAGAGAGAGAGAGAGAAAGAAGAGAAGACAGTAAAGAAAAAAATGACACAGAGATAAGCATGCTTAAAAAATACTGGCAAGACGGTTGTTAAAGAAATACTCCATGATTTCCTATCTGATCTGTATTTACTGTATTTACTGCTAACAGTAAGAGTCTTAGGAGTCTAGTTACCTACGATGTTCCCAAAGGTCCCCCCATTTCTCCCTAAATTGTTCTGGGCCAATTCCCACCCACCAGCCAGCTCTCCCCATCACACAACTGGGAAAGGTAAAGGCTAATACATGCTCCTTGGAGACACATGAAGCTAGCTAGCTGTATCTTTTCAAACTGCTGCTCATGCTCTTCCTCATACGTGTGCTCACCGACACTGACAACTGTTACAAATACTACTGATGAAAATTATTTATGAAAATTTTCTCTGAAAGTTTTTTCATTAGCTGCCCCAATAGCTTAGACCACTTAGAAATCCACTATTAGTGAGTTTTTAATAAAGTTTTTTTCTGTTCTTTTCTCAGAACAGGTGTTGATGGAAGTTACACATATGCTACAGATACAGTAGACTAGTATATGGTTTCAAGCCAAACCTGGGTGGCTTGGATTTGGTTTTAATCTTATTCTTTTAATCCTACAAAAATTCTAAAAAAATAAATAAATAAATAAATAAATAAATAAATAATAATAATAATAATAATAATAATAATAAATCATCAGTGTCATAGATTAGCTCTATGGACATGCAAATGTGTATGCGTAATATATAAGGAAGAAATGAAGCATACGTGTGTGTGTGTGTGTGTGTGTGTGTGTGTGCGTGTAAAGAGAAAGCAAAACAATTCTGTGTGTTATCACTCCTACTTTGCCTGAATTTGCAAGATCCACCTAGGAAATCAGAGAGAAGCACAATGACTTCAGATAATTAATAGTTAACACACACACACACACACACACACACGCACACACACAAACACACACACAGACACACACACACTATATACTGACACACACAGACACACACACTATATACTGACACACAATATACTGCATTTAATTAAGAACTGGTGGTCAAGACAGCATTCTGTCTAAAATGACGCTACCATCTTACCAGAGTAAGTTTGCTGGCTGTCAAAACTCCTGTGAATATCAAACACACACACACACACACACACCCAGATGTAAGCTGATCATACTAACAAACTATGTAAACAAATTTAACAACTTTTTAAAACTTTTTAAACAATGAATCTAGTCAGTCCATCTTACAGAGAGTACAGTGCAAAGAACAGTGCAGTGAAATCATAAACAGCAGGAGGTAGAGGTTACAGGTTTGCTCATATCTCCCTACAATAACACACACACACACACACACACACACACACACACACACTAGAAGGGGCTGCACGCCAGTGTGTTTGCTGATGCTCCTAGGGGAGGCTTGGGTTGTGTAATTGTTTGATGGATGTGGTGAGATTGTTTTTGCGAAAGTAAAGAATGTAATGAATGGTATTCAAAAGTCATTCTAAGGACAGAATGCTGGGTTTGAGTTAAAAACAAAAGCTTCATATAGCTATACTATGGCCATTACTAAACTGTGACGTCCATATTCAGTACAGTGCATGATATATACAACACTTCAGTCCAGATGTGATAAAACCATACTCTAAATATGCAGCTTGTAATGTTTCTAGACTTCTAATAATAATAAATTGTTCATATAACAATCATTCATTGATTCATTTACATTTATATTTATGGCATCTGGCAGACACCCTTCCAGCCATCCAGAGCGAATTACAAAAGTGCTTTGAAGTAAAAGTTTGTTTGTTTTAAAGGACGTGCTAATTTAAGTACTTTAGAAAGAGGTAAGTGTTTAGACGTCGTTTGAAGACTGACAGTGATTCAGTTGTTCGGACATCTAGGGGAGGTTCCACCACCTTGGTGCCAGAACAGAGAAGATTCTTGATGCCCTTGTACCCTGAGTGATGGTGGGACCAGTCCAGCAGTGCTAGAGGATCGGAGGGAGCGTGGTGCAGTGCGGGACGTGATAAGTGCTTTGAGATAAGTGGGTGCGGGTCCGTTTTTGGTTTTGTAAGCAAGCATCAGTGTTTTGAGGAAAACCTGGAGAGGTGGAGGTTTGCGCTGGAGAGAAGAGGTATGAAAGTCAGTCGTAGTAAGACTGAGTACAT
>JAKKZN010000010.1:3715036-3729660 GCA_033441825.1 Pangasius elongatus
TATTCCTCAAACTTTGAGATGAGTAACAGCAGTGACTCATAGGGTGTGTGTGTGTGTGTGTGTGTGTGTGTGTGTGTGTGTGTGTGTGTAGTGCATCATTAACTTCAGTGAACCTGCACTGTATGACTCACCGGCCGTGTGTGACGTGTCCGTAACTACGGAGAAGATGTGTTGCAGTATGTCACAGAAGTATGTCTGGTAGAAGCTCTGAGCTGCCGCCTCCTCCTGGGCTACATTCTGCAGCAACGTGTAGAGAATCTGCAAACCTGCATAAACACACACACACACACACACACAGCAAAAATAACATTATAGAATGTCAAAGACAAACAACTTTCTGCCTTAGTGAGATACAGACCGACAAATTATTACAGACTAGGGACGGACACAAGCACTCATAAGTAACACCACAATATTAGAGCAAATAAACTCCACAGACATGAGGCTATAAAGTTTGCCCGAGAGAACCAACACAATACACTATAATGAGTCACTGTGAGATCAACTCTGCGTGAACGTGTGTGTAGTTTCTCACCAGTGTCAGCCACGTTTCTCATGGTGTGTTTGAAGGCCCAGATGATGGAGTCCAGCACCAGTTTGAACTGTGCCGGGGGAATGGCGAGGAACGCCGGGAAGCAGTGGGAATTCACCGCCTGCAGCAGGTAGAAGAAGTGTGTGCGGTGCTCTGGATACTCCTCGAAATCCTGGACGAAAACATAAAACAAGACTTTATCGGATTATGATAAAGCAAGTAGAACAAAGTCGAGTTCTTCTTGTTACTTAATTTTTATGCATGAAATACCTTTTAAATATTCTTCAAACAGCGAACGAAGCTAGTGAAGAAAAACTATTTCAGACGCCTGACTTTGCTGTGACCTTGACCCCGTTTGGATCAGTACCAAAATCTAATCCGTTTATCCGCAGGTTACGGTGATAATTCCAAATAAACACTACAGACATTCAACCACTCGTTCTTGGGCGTTCTCGCTCTCGAGCGTTAAGGAAAATCTCAGACGGACACAGAGACAACGCGATGGACATACACCACCGCTATGGACACCACCTAGTGGCGTCATATATGAAATTGACTCCTAGCAGAACAGTAGCGCTTTTATACTTTATATTTAATCACGTTTTTAGTTTACTATCAGAACTACTGTAGCTAAGAAGTATGGAAGTGTACAGCCAGTTTAGCCACATGCGAAATGCATGCCTAAATCACTCGTCGTTTGGCTCAGTAACACTATTTACACCTGAACAATTTCATAAAGTACCCAGAAAAGGTTGGATGTAAAAAAACAATTCAATTCAGAACTATATTGCCATCATCTGAATCACATCTTCAGGCTACAATAACAATCAGAACAACCCCGTGTCTGATGCAGAGCGAAACCAAACTCTGGGCTGAGAAACTGATTCTGATTCTGACTTTAAGATGTCTGTATTGGAGATTACGCACCGTTTTTTTTTTTCCTTCACTCTACATTGTCCTTTCCATTTCTAAAATAAACCAGGAGTAACCAGGAAGAGAAGCACAGTGTCAGAAACCATATAAAGTCTGTCTGAGATTTATGATCAACTCAAAGCGGTCTGTGGGAAATGGAATGATTTTGGCATTAGCCTCATCGCTCCAAAGCAAAACTTTAAAACATCGGACACTGGTGCAGGCAAACATGTCTTGGGTTATTGACTATAGCTGCATAATGGAAAAATTGAGTTTGTTTTGTGCCAAACTATTGCTTCATGTCTTGTAAAGTCTTGTTGTTCAAATGCTTTTCAGGGTAATTACATCTTTTATTACATTTTATTCTACCGTTTGCATTTTGGAAATTAAAAATAAAACAAAATACAAAATCCAATCCAGTGTGGAACAGTGTCTGAACTAAAGCAGGGTCTTACTTTGTTGATCATGTTCAGTGTGCATTCAAACACGGCATCGAAGATCTGTGGAATCTCGGCTGTGATGTGGCCGCCCAGTTTGTTTACGATGGTCGCCATGGTGCTGAGCACTTCCGGCTCTCTGGCCGCCGGAACGTTCCGCTGGTAATCTATCAGGACAGCGTCCAGCAAAGGTGGAACAAAGTTCTCCCCGACCTGAGAACACACACGCACAGAGGCTTAAAGGATGAGCAAAGGAATGGGGGAGAGGCTGTGTGTGTGTGTGTGTGTGTGTGTGTGTGTGTGTGCTGACAGATTATCTTAACAGGTTCAGAGCGACTTACATCTGAATTAGGTGTGTGTACGTGTGCGCGCGTATATGCGTGCATCTTACCATCTGTGGGTCGTTGGAACGGCTGACCCAGCCTGAGATGAGTTTAAGAGTTTCTCTTTTCACCGTGCGCATGCTTCTGATTAGAGGCTGTTTAGTCACCATCTCACCTGCGTTCAGATACACACACAAAAATACATCAAACACAAGCACATTTTTTAAGAACAGACACTTCCTGGGCTCTTTGAGGCTCTCTCTCTCTCTCTCATATATGTGTGTGTGTGTGTGTGTGTGTGTGTGTGTGTATCTATCTATCTATCTATCACGCAGCGGTAAACACACATTCAGCACCAAGCAACCATTCTACCTCTTCTCTCAGCAAGGCCATATCGCTTCATAAAGTTAAGAATCTCACCAACAAACCTTTCAGTTTAATTCACAAGAGCACCAAAAAAAAAAAAAAACCCACACCACATGCCACACAGGAATTTAGTCTTTTTCTTATATAAGCAACGAAAAAAACAGTAATTTGTAAATGCATTATTATCTATGCACTGAACTATAATTTAATCTCAGTATGAAATTAATATGAAATCACCAAAGACTAACTCAAATTTAAAAGACATTTTCACTAAAAACCTAAACTTAAAAAAGTAACACTCCTGGAGTAGATAGAGTCTGCTTCAGCATGCACATTGCAAAAAATAACAAAAAAAAAAAAAAAAACACTATATATCCACACACTCTCCCACACACACACACACGCTTACCGTTGGTCTGGATAGCTGCAGAGATGTTCTCACTGAGGCACTTGTAGACGTTGAGCATATCCAGGTAGATGCGTCCCAGCTGAATGACGAACGGGTGACCCACAGCCTTGCATGCCCTTACGTTGGTCTTCAGGATGCTTCCCAGCTGTTTCACAGTCTCTGGGTCCTTCAGGATATCCACATTCTGAGCAAGAGTAGCAGAGAGCACAATTAGAGCTCTAATATTCCCCACATACAAATTTACAAGTACCAATGACTGACTGTTACGATTCAGATGGTCTGAACCCCACCACCTGCTGCACTACACACATCAGCTTTACTGGTCGGTACAATTTTTACTAGTCAGATTAATTAACTTGTACTGAGGATAATTTTTGATTTTCTCAGATTCGGGAACACGCAGGTATGAAAACACTGAGGAAACGTGACTAAGATAAACTGCAGCACAAAACTGGTCTAACTCTCATGCTAGCAAAACATGCAGTCACATCTTAGTCAAGCACTAAATCCTGCCGTCGACGTCTGAAATCTTGGGGCAGTCGTGGCCTAATGGTCTGAGAGTCGGACTCGTAACCCGAAGGTCACGGGTTCGAGTCTCGGGTCCGGCAGGGATTGTAGGTGGAGGGAGTGAATGACCAGCGCTTTCTGCCACCCACAATACCACGACTGAGGTGAGNGGATGGGTTAAATGCAGAGCACAAATTCCGAGTATGGGTCACCACACTTGGCCACAAAGTCACTTCACTTCACATATCCCCTTCCCGGGAAATTTAAATTCTTACTCATTTTTCTTAGTCTGTATTCCTGAACTTAACTAGTTTGCCATACATCATATTAACTACCATTTTAGCCTAGTTAAGTCAGATTCTGGGAATCCGAAACACAGAACTGACAAAGATATTAGTTTTCCCATTGGGCAAGCTAATAAATTTAATGATTTGTTCACCTCTGGACTACATTCGGCATAAGTGGAATTTCCATAAAAAAAGATTTCTGGCCAAACTAGTCCTTTGAGGCGTTGTATAACGGAGTGTTGAATATTTGCTGACGCCAAGATGTCTTACCTTGGTGGCCTGTTGGATGATGCTGTCCCACACCTGGTTGGGTAGCAGCATGTACTTCTCTATCAGGTGCTCCTGTACAGCCTGGTCCGTCTGAGCGCCAATCATGTAACCCACTGCCTCATAAAACGTATGCACCTGCAGGGGTGGGATGGATGAGCAAACAAAGGGGAAAAGAAAAAAGAAAAAAATTATACCAGTTTTTTGGTCTGTGTTTTTCATATCTAACTGCAGAATATTGACTGTAACAGGATTTTCTTTATCAGATCGGAGCTTCTGAGCCGAATCAGACCTGCTGTGGCTGCAGGTCACAGATGATGGTGTTGATATTGTTGAGGATCTCATCGATGAAGGGCATGACCTCTCCGACCTGCACCTGCACAAAATGCCTCCTGCACTTCTGCGCAATCTTAATGAATGTGTCACACGCCATGTCTTGCACCCCATCGTGGGTCTCTAAAGTCAGAAAGAAGAACTGTTTAGCATGTTGACATCAAACAAATATTAGTAGGATCAGATTTAGGATTAAGAATCCACACATAATATCCACAGTTAATATTATGCCGACTGGCACTCATGAGATCATACATATCTTTATTTGACAGCATATTTTTTAACTTTTTCCTCCATTTTGTATAATCGGAATATACTTTACATTTTGAAGTATTTTATCTTCCCAAATCAGTTGAGTGTGAGTACGTGTATGAGTCACTTTTACTGTGTTTGTATACATTGTAAATGAATTCTTTAGATTTCAAAATAGACAAAAGCAGGCAAACATTCAAATCTGTGCCTCATAAACTCACCATGCATGAACTCAAACAGTTTGTTGACTACAGTCTTGAGGAACTTCCAGTGTGCGCGCAGGAATCGTGGGTACTGGCCGACGATGTACATGATGTTTGAGGCAATGATGGCCTTGTTATCCTTTCCTCGCTTCTGCTCGCACAATCCCAGCAAGTCCTAACACAGACGCGCAAAACTCGCTTTATATTTAGACCGACACTGATGAGCGCAAGAAAAGCATGAGCATAGCAAACGTTCATTTGTTATACAAGACTCATGTAAGCAAAATTACAGAACCGTTATAAATAAGCACCTTGATGACAGTGACGAGGAATCTTTTCTCATCCTCCTCATGCATGGCTCCGCTGATGGAGCCGATGGCCCAGCACAGTGTGTTCAGGTTTTTCCAGGACCACTCCGTCCCATTCACCTGGTTGTGAAGTTTTTCTGTCATGATCCGCTCTGTATCTGCGTAGTCCAGATGGGTCAGATACACTACACAGAGAGGAAGATAGAAAGAGAGAAGAAAGAAAGCAAAAAGAAAGAGATGAGGAGCGAGAGAGAGAGAGAGAGAAAAAGAAAAACAGAAAAAGATAAAATTAGGACCGTATCCAGTGCAGCCAAGAAAAGATAAACTAAAAAGTGTTTACATCATGACCATTTGGATTATATATACGAAGTGTGTGTGTGTGTGTGTTTTCTTACCAAGTGTCTCTCTCATGTTCTTGTACAGGTTGATAGAGTCCGTGTCCTTCATGAATTCTCGCACCACCTCACCCTGGTCATTTTCCACCACCAGTACCTCCTCCGGTTTTGCCATCCGGCTCACCATCAGCAGACGCACCTGGAACACACACACACACACACACACACACACACACACACACACACACAACTCTCAATACTGCAAACACTGTGTGTGTGAGACAGAGTGAGTCAGCTCCAATGTTTTTATATACATGTGTGTGGGGACAGTATTCAAAACTACTTTGTTAGAAACCCTAAAATGGAGCCATTGAGTGATATACAACGTGCATCAAAAGATATAATCCTATCACCCACGCCTGGCGGGTGTATATTAGCATCAATGTGCAGTTTCCCCAGCAGCGTGGACGCTTACCTTGGAGAGTACAGGTAGATAGAGCTGCCTGCGTGGTGGAACATCAAAGTGCTGGCTGCCAGACAGCAGCGGGGAGGTGGAGGTGCTGAACGGACTCTCTCTGTACAACTCTGCCGCCAGGTGGTTCCAGTACTCTAGACAGATCTTAAAGATCTCAGTCTCCTCCACCTCAGACACCAGCAGCATGTAGTGCAGAGCCTGGAGATCACATTCAAATATATTAATCAATAGGAAATTTATTCCATTTGTAGATTTCTAATATATACATGTAACCTAAACTCTGTGCACGGACTAGGTGCATGCAGTGCAAGCCATTTTATAACGAGAAGAGCATGTTACAGTGAAACGCACTTGATATTCAGTTCAGTGTTTTGAAGAGATTTCAACTCCATTGCTTCATTACTTAACAAATCTTAAATAAGAGAAATCGTAAAAAATTCAACCGCGAAAAGAATAATTAGTGTCCTACTCCATCCTACGGCAAAAATATTAGTTTGGCTACCACATACTTCCACTTCCAAATCTTGAATTATATTCTTAATCTTGTGAAATTCTTTGACTTGAACTCTGACTCATTGCGAGACAGTTTTTGGCAGCTGCCATGTTGATCAGCAGGAACAGGCACTGATTGAGTTCAAAGGTTTATGTGACGATTACTGTACTTAAAGGATTATTAAATGAATTACCCACCTCTCTTCAGCGCATGGTACCGGTTTACTTCACATATAAACAAAGGGTTTTTTTATTTAAAAGAAAGAAAGAAAAAAATTTTATTAACTGATTATTAATTAGGCTCATTAGACGGGCAGAAGGGAACCTCCTCATCTTCACTGTGCACATTAGAAATGCAGGATCTGAGGTGTGTGTGTGTGTGTGTGTGTGTGTGGCTGTGTACCTCCATAAGGGTCTCACGCAGGTTGAGCCTTTTCTCTATGAGCTGGCCGTGCTCTTTGAGGAAGGTGCAGAGGAACAGGCTCAGGTTCTGGATGAAGTTCTGCTCGTCGTCCTTCCCGTTCGCGTACGCCAGACGGATGTTCGTGTTCAGAGGCAGCATCTACAAACCAAACCGGAGAACAAGTTAACCTCAATCTGCATCATGTTACACATTACGAGCTGTACGCGATCTGTTTTGGCTGATTTTCAGCGTGTGTGTGTGTGTGTGTGTGTGTGTGTGTGTGTGTGTGTGTGTGTGTGTGGGGCGACTGGTTGTATTTTGTTACCTGTTTGAGTTGCATCATGGTGAGAGTGAACAGCGTGACAAACTGCTCCTCATACTGGCTCACACTCACACCGGCGATCTCAGTCAGACACTTTAATGTCACATTACGAAACATTGGAACATTCAGGAACTATTGACAGGAGAAAAAAAAAATGAAAGTAAACTAATAACCAAACATTTTCCACACCTCCCAGACATTTCATGGAGCTTATTACTGCTGCCGTATGCAGCTCCCAACCTACCTAATCAAGAGATATTTCTTTCTTAAATTCTATCAGTCCTTCATTAGCTGTTGTAACTTTAACCTGCGTTTAGTTCTCATGCTTGAGGCTACAAATTAAAAAAAAAAAAAGACATGAAGTCTACAAAGACCGCAAACTCAGAGACGTGTCAGCTAACATACAATTGCAGACATACTAATGTGAACAAACACACGATATAAAACAAGAATATTCATAACTTCAGGTGTAAATCCAAAACGACACACGATGGGCATGAACTAGCTCGTTAGCGACAGTGCATCCGAATGTGAAATGCTGAGGAAGGTGCAGATCTCACCTTGTACACTAGAGTGCTGATGAGTTTGGTCTCGAAGATGTAGCCCAGTGGGATCCAATTCAGGAACCGGAGCAGAGTTTCTAACGTGGCGTGTACCAAAGGAGCATTCTGGGAGTTTTCCTAAGTGATAGTAAGAATGATGGGATCAAATTTTAGTTGATGATTACGTTCTCGTTTTTGATTGACGAAAGCTTTGTTTTTAGTCTCTAATAGATTGCAAAAGGCTGCATGAGTTTGCATATTTACGCTAGTAAAGGCTGCACTCACCATCACAAATTGGCAGAGCTGAAAGATCTGCGAGAACTCATTACACATACTGGAGAAAAAAAAAACAAAACAAAAACAGCATTGTAGTCGCAGTGCCAATCCTGGAAAGCCCATGCTCTGCACATATTCATTATTCTCCTGCTCTAACACACCCAGAATCTCAAATTATCATTTAATTAGCATGTTCTACCAAAATCACCAAAACGTGCACAGCGCACATTTTCCCCACTCAAATCCGTCACTCCCGTTAGCTAATTTATCGCTATTGCTGGAGTCTCACCTGTCCTTCAGATGCTTGGCTTTGACCTGGGTCATCTGTCCACTGGAGAAATCGAACACCTCCTCGCTGAGCAGCTTCAGGATGATCATGTTGTTCTGGCAGAGGCTCTCGCTGGTGCGGCTCGCCCCCACGATGTCGCTGATAAACGTGGGCCAGTGCTTGGGCCACTCCTGCTTCAGGATCTATAAAACGGGAACATAAAGGTGAGCGATGAATGGGGAGGTGCTGACGGTTAAAAGAACCTGACTTTCGATCCACATTGGCTGCGTGACCCAAGTTAGTTCCTGAGGAGTTTATGCTTTCCGGAAGACTTTCCTGTGCTGGTAAACCTCGCAAAGCACCACGACTGGTACGCAGCGCTTACAACCAAGAATCCCATTATAACCCTTAAATAAATGTCTCCTAATAATAAACATCATCACGTCAACAATAGATAATTAGTCTTAGGTTATGTGGCACGTTTGAATGAGCTGTTACTATAGAAACAATAACGCATGAGCACGAGCGCATTAATGTTAGCCCATCGTTATTATTCCTGTCCAAGCTGTGCTGCTATACGGAAATAACGCGCACCTTCTGACCAAACAGATTCAAGCATTCAACCGTTCTAACTTTTTTAAAAGCGCTCACGGCATGGATGGACTTGATGTGTTTATGCCTATCAGAAAAATAAATAGCAAAAGTTCTGCATTATTTATTTTAAATAATAAAATATATCTTATGTATTTCGATAACCACTTAGGAAGAAGCAGAGGTCATTCAGCGCTTGACGTTTAAATTAAATCGAATTCGGTTTGTCTTTTATACTTGTTCTACATATTCAACTAGAAACAGGATTTAAAAGACATTATGAACATGAATTTCAGTTTCTTATTTGCGCAATAAGAAATCTAAGAATATCAAAGCAGTGAACGCAGCCCTTGTAAAATGTAACGAATTTAGAAAATTTTTACCTTTACAACATCTAAAACTTTGATTTAAATAGGTTATAGATTATATTGAAACAAAATGATTAACTGTCTATAGATCTTACCTGAACTAAAATCATGTTAAGTTTTCCGATGTACACCTTCTCCTTCTGCAATGAAATACAACACATCACCCATCAGCTGTCGAATAACAGTAAAGCTTTAATGGTAAATAGACAGACACCACACGTACCTCCACACTGGCTGCATCAGAAGACGTCTTGATAATGAGGCCCACGACATACTTTTTAATTCCTGCATGTAAACATGGACGAGAAAGAAGGTGTAAAAAGCTTTCAGGCTTTAAGAGTAATAACTCATCAAGAGAACCCCGTGTCATAGCCATGAAGAACAATTACACAATATTTATATAGCTCTTTTGTTTGACAGTGTTCATCTCCACAACCAGCTCAAGGCCTTAGACTTCGAATGAACATTAATGTGTATTGAATCAAGCATTCCAGTCCTAACTAAAGCCTGTGCCAACCTCAGCCTGCTAACGCAGGAGCGAGGCAGATAGCATCTGGGTAATAATGTGTCCTCCTGCAGTGTTTACATCTGTCCAGTAATTTCTACAGCTTTGAACTAGTTAAACAATTTTACGGGGGGGAAAAAAACCCATTAAAATTACTTTGCCCTACATGTTCTGACTGATAAACAAGAACACTTTGACAATGACAGTGCAGACTTTTGACAATGTCACTGCAATGCACAAAGAGAAAATGTGTTTATAAATATAATGTAATTGCATCTGTCTTGGTGCTCCTGCAGACGCAACCTTGGTTTCAGCGTTTACCTCAAAAGAAACCGCACAGGCATATCGCTTTTCACTGCCTGTCATGCCAATGCGCTTTGCATTGCATGTGCAGTTTCATTTTGCATTATTCAGTTTTAATTACAGGATGAACAAGAGTGATAATCCTGTCAAGGATCTACGTAAATTAATCTGTTAAATATGAATGTACTACTTCACTTGCGAATAGTTTAATTTATAATCTAAACTAAAGGTTCTTACAAAAATAATAAAACAAGATGAAAAATTAAATGGATACAAGAGGGTATGGATAATTTCCAATGAACACTGAAGCCTTTTTTTGGTAATCGAGAGCAAAGAAAAAGGGAACATGTCCATCATTCAAAAACGTCGGTGCTAAACATTTCAGCTTTACTTCGCTGGACGTAGAACTTTTCACACATCCACGCTCCCGATTTGTATTTTAGGGAGAGAGAGAGATACATGTCATTCACGCCTGTGTGTTAGAGTTCCACTGCTGTACTATGGAAGGAATTGCCATATTAATAATTCTCAGTATTCACAGCAAAAAGACTGGTTTTATAAGTGAGCACAATTTGGAAACCACAGAGCTCTGCAGCAAAATAAAAGTGGTTCTCATCGATTAAAAGCAGCTTGCAAGCCAAACCCAGTGCTCAGAAATAAAAACCAAATGGCTCTCCTCTTACAGCCGTAGTCTCCATGATTTAACCCTGATCACTGCTTATTCCACAAACCGTTCATGCTAAATATTTGCTCGGAGAATCAGTTTTGGCACTGCTGTAGATCTGCGTGGCTCGATGCTTTTCCTTCTCTTACTCAAAGGACATGATAATGAGCTGCGTAACTTAATCAGGTGTGTTGGAGCACAGGCAACACCAGAGTGTGTGTGTGCAGAGCAGTCGCACACCGAGCTTAGCTAACACTGATGCAAGTTCAAGTCCACTGCGAGCAGATCCTATGAGAAATCAGGAATACACAAACACAGACCCTGAACCAGAGAGAGTCAGAATCGTACACACTCAGAAATAAAAAGGTACCAAAGTGCACTTTTCCAAACTGTCACTAGGGTGGGATCTTTTTCCTAAAAGAAGGTGTACCTACACAAGTAGTCCAATAATGCACCTCAAATTATATTTGAAGGTGAGCTATACTCACAGGTAAACAATAGATAATAAATATTGTTTAGGAGAGTAGTGCTACCCAGGTGAGCTGGAAATCTAAACTTACCTTCACACTGGTTCCTGGGCAGAATCTTCCATCTTGTTTTAATAACTGTTTCCAGGATCTGCAGAGCATAGTACTGGAATGCCAAGGGAACAAAAGCGAACATTAACGGCTTCAGCTTCAACTAGCCAGTTCACCATATGAGCTACTGTGAAATTTTTCTTTTTTTCTCCAGAATTATGACTCAAAACATAACAGAGAAAGAAAATCATCACTGTCTGAATGCATTTCATTTAAAATCTCTCTCTCTCTCTCTCTTTTTTTTTTTTAAAAAGCGTACAATCAGAGTGAACAAAGTCTTTCATGCAGGTTTGATTTCACTTCGTTAATTCATAGTTTGGCTGTAAACAGTATTTTCTAGATTCTCAAAAAGCTTGTACAAGTTTTGCTGTTTCTGCCAGTTTCACACCAGAAAGTGAAAAAGTGAAATACAGAGGAGGGAAAAAAAAATGTCTATTGGCTAACGGCTAGCTGCATCTGACTGCAACCATGCGGGAAGCCAGAGAATACACACACACACACACAACTTTTTAAAGAAAAGAAAAAAAAAATCTATATAACACTTCATGGACTCAAAGTTGAGATGGCAATAATAACACGTTCTAAGACTGTTAGAAAAAAAAACAGTGACTCTTTCCTTAAGAATTTTACAAACTGTAAACTATCAGTAAAGCATTGCTGTTTTCGCCTTTGGCTGGTGTGCACCTCTGGGAACAGCAAAACAACCTACAGGTTTGGTTGCATTTTTGCCTACAGTGCCTTTTTTTTTTTTTAACATTACATAAAAACAAGAGAATTCGTTAGTGGTTGTGTTACTGGTATCTGTGTCATATGGGCAGATGGTATTTCAGCTGTAGGGATCAATCATTTTCAAGTATCGGGAGTAAGAGAAATGAAGTGGGTCAAACAGACAGAGGCGATGAGAAGAGTTTAACATGTGTCAGAGGCTTCGCAAAGTGAAAGGATGTGATTAAAGGTGACATCTGAATACACAAACGCTGCAGGTTCACAGTTATCCTCAAACCCCTGGTCAGATCTTCAGATCTCCACCTTTAATTCAAAACGAGTTTAAATTAAAAAAAAAAAATAATAATAATAATTAACAGAAACTCACTGTGCCATTTGCTTAATGTCAAGGCTGTGATTCTGCAATGACATTTAATTGTTGATGGTAAAAACAAACAAGAGAAGGTGTATAAAGCAAGAAAGGGAAAAAAGAAAATCAGAACTAAAAAGAAAGAGAGACAGACTTGCACTGAAATGATCTCTACAGCTGAAATACCTAGTTGCCTTGTACCTATATATATATATATATATATACACAAAACGTAATGCCTGCCTAGGACCACTGAGTAGTTATGATATCTAAGAAGAGAGGAAGAGTGCTGACCTAAGATCAGTTTCTCCGAATGAACACGACCATACAAGAGGAGGAGAAACTGCTCCTGGATCAGCATCTTACTCGTCTTACGCTTAGCTCTCCCTCCTCCAGATGAGAAGAAGCAAATGCAATGAAAACGGATGCAGAGCAGAATTAAGTATAAGGGAATGAAAAGGTAGACCTTGTGGAGGCCTGCCGCCCAAAGCCTAGCTGTGTCAAGGTGCACAGGAAGACACACCCCTTTTCTTCCTATTACAAGCAATCAACATAATGGAACATTGGCATTAATGATCAAATATGAACAAATTCAGTTAAGAAATTCTTTTTTTTGTGGTTTTGTGTTTGTTCATTCTTTTGTTTAATAAGAAATAGGGAGAAGCCAAATGAACACAAGTGCTTTACCTGTCGCACTTCAAATTTTATACAAATGATTTTGATAGTGTACTTGTACGAGATATTAAAGAAGAATTTTCTCTCTGGTGGTTTTTTTTTTTTTTTTTTTTTGGGCAGCATATTATGAAATTATTAATTCTGTTGTCAAATCCACGCCAAACATTAGTAAAAATGACCAAAGGGTTAAGAGCACACCTACAGCAAGCCCAGAACAAAATGAATAAAGGCAAACTGTCACCAGTAGTTTAAGGAAGTCTGATGCACAATAGGGGAATACACTCCATCCCAACAACTGCTGAGTAGAACAAAGCTCCAATTAGGATCAGCTAAACAGGAAGGACAGCTGACTCAGGATTAGCTCCGAGTTTACAACCAGGTAAACATGCGCATGACGCATTTATACGCGAACTGTGAGGTTCACAGGTTCGTGCCTGAGCTGCTTTAATTTATTTTCACACAATGACCAAATGGAAGTTAGGGACCAAAGGTTTATAGAGGGAGAGAGCGTTCGGAGGTATAAAGTGTAAGACCTAAAGCTTAAACCTGAAGAGCGAAGAGGGCAAGACATCTCACTGTGGGACGGCCACATAATTTCCTTCTAATTAGAAAATTGACTTGGTTAAGCGAGGCAGGGAGAGGTAACTGGACTTACAGGTGTTGGGAGGAATCACAGATTTTGAGACAATATTCAATCATCTCAATAAAACTGAGATGAAATTAGCGCTAAAAAAACAAGATCTCTCAACCAGCTAGGTTGTCGCTTTTACAAAAAATTGGAGAGATCCACACTGCAGAACGGTTCAAAAGATTAAACCGAGTTCCCCAAATATGTGTATCAATTAGTGACATGTCAGAGCTTCCTCAAAGCAGGGAAGTCAGGGCCTGTGCTCACAAAGCATCTCTGAGTAGGAGCGCTGATGTAGGACCTGCTGATCACTACGATCAGAGAGAGGGGGGAAAAAAAACGCCTGATCAGCGCTCCTCCACCAAGATGGTTCATGAACATCAGCCCAGTTGACATTAGCAGGTTGGTTGAGAGTTTAGTCTTACTTTGGTGTTCATGTTCTGCGAGAATTCCAGGATGGTGTCCACTCGGGTCCACGCGTCCGGGTGCTCCTTTAAATGTGTGAGGACCTCCTGGGCCATTCTTTGCTGGAATACAGAAAAATAAATAATGCAGAGTGACTCCCTGCACTTGCTGAGACCCCGAGTTCACAACCAGTTTATCTCCTGTGGGTATGTCAGCACTGATATTCTCATTTATGGGTGTGCACCATCCAGAAATGGTAACAGGGAATAACTATACAATGTACACTATATGGCCAAAAGTATTTAGACACCTGACCATCCGACTCACATGTGCTTGTTGAACATCCCATTCCAGATTTAGTTTCACCTTTGCTGTTATAATAAGTTCCACTCTTCTGGGAAGGCTTTCCACTAGATTTTGGGGCGTGTCTGTGGGGATTTGTGATCATTCAGCTACATGAGCATTAGTGAGGTCAGGTATGATGTTAGTGAGGAGGTCTGGGGTGAAGTCGGCGTTCCAGTTCATCCCAAAGGTGTTCAGTGGGGTTGAGGTCAGGGCTCTGTGCAGGACACTCGAGTTCCTC
>JAKKZN010000010.1:3739497-3749712 GCA_033441825.1 Pangasius elongatus
CTACTGTGTGTGTGCACTTGGATGGATTAAATGCAGAGCACAAATTCCGAGTATGGGTCACCACACTTGGCCACAAACTCACTTCCACTTCCACTGACCCCTTGTTGATTATTTTCCTATAACAGCTTGTCCCGTCAGTTTTATTCTTATTGGAATATTATATATATATAGTCTAGGCATGTATTAGTTACAACAGAAGGTCTTAATATAAAAAAGAATCAACATGGATACTGATGGAGCATCCTGCCAATCTGTTGTCATCACTCTAAGCTTATGCAACCATTGGAAAGCGACTGCCGCACTTAGCACTGAAAACTGCTGCTGCTTTGCTCACACCAGACCTAACCCCATAACCGCTGATTACCATCACCCACAGAAGTGCCCTTTTCTCCAATAAATAATCTTCAATCAGCTACATTTTAGCAACAATGAACTCCAATTAACTCAACAACAGCCAATCCACTCCCCATCAACAGCAGTATTGCTTCCTCTCACAACTCACAACACACACACACACACACACACACACACACAAACACACACACACGATCCACAGTTTCTGAATCCCACTTAAAATATCACATAAGCAGATGATCACGTAACACAGATTTCAGATTTTCAAGATAGTTTCAGCACAATAAAACACAGTTACATTAGAGTTTAGCTTCCATTTTTATTGTAGAGGATCTGGATGTGGGGTGTGTTGAGGTGGTTGTTTATGATAGTTTAAAGTGCAGGTTACTATAGCAGGGTTGGAGGGGTTTGTTCACCTGAGATTAGGACATGAGGAACATGAACGTTAACACACTGTACATAACATGGTTACAGAATGGTATAGACAGGAATTACGAGTGCCAAAATAAAAAATAAAGGACAATTAAAAGATACTCTTATGAAGCTAGCAGCACAATATGTAGAGGAGAGGGCAAAGCTTCTGTAATGAAAGCTTCTGCAATGCTAATGTTAATGTCCAGTGCATTCTAATCAAGGTCTGTTGCGTGAATGAATTTACTGGCCTCCGTTACGATACTGCAAAAGGACGGCTGTAGGCTGGATAAGAGGGACGACTGAAAGGACATTTTTCTTCAGAAAGTCTCTTCTTTCATTCACACACTTGTCAGCACATGTGTCTGTCCCGTTATTTCTTTCACGTTGGTCTAGACTGTCCAGAGCGAGTCTTCACCCTAAAAAAAGACCAAAGAGTTAAAAATAGATCTGAAACAGAGAAGGAGAGAAGAACAGAGGAATAAACATCACCAGTCTAACATAATAAAGAATCATTAGAAAATCATCCCTGTGCTGGAGTGTATAGGTGTGTGTAGACACAGAAATGTCTGTAAAGTTACAGGATGAGGTTCACGTAATTGAATATACAGCATTCCTGGAAGTTACAAACTAGGCTTCCAGGCATATATATTAAAAAAAAAAAAAAAAAAAAAAACAGATAATGGGAAAACAAAGCAGTTGTGGAAATGTTTTGGGGAAGCAGCATATTTGAGCATAGTGTTTCTTCATTTGATATCACATACTATATTATATATATATATATATATATATATATATATTTGTACCACAACACTGTTGATTTCATACTTCTGATGGTTCAGAAAGTGTTGATTAATTTTCTATAACAGCAGCAGACAGAAGTACCAACTGTTATTCAAATCACAGGATTATATTAATGTGCTTGATCTAATACATTATTGTTTCTATAGTAACAGCTTACAAAGATAAAAAAATGGGCATCTTTGGAAGGAGTCTCCAGTGTCAGTGCTTTATAACATTCAGAGGGAAGCTATAACTTCTTTAAAACAGCAGAGTTTGTGTTTTTTTGTGGTTCCTCAAAATTACATTTTTTGCTTATTAACTTAAAGAGAGAGAGAAAAAAGAGAGGCTGAGGTGAGAACAACAGTTTATAGCTGCTATAATGTAAGCGATAACTGACTTGTTTCATGGACGTTCCACAACATTAAATTTAACTAAATTTTGTTAGCAAAGTTTTGATGGCAAACTGCTTTGGTATAAGAGGAACTAAACACTGGGCTGTTACTAGAAAAATACACGGCCCTGTCATTGATCCTTTTCCTATCATAACATTCCCCAAGTGTTTCATTTCTTACAGAAAAACTAAAAGAGTGTTCTGTACAAACTGCAGAGTTGTGTGTGTGCCATACCGGAGTGTTTTGTCTGAGGTGCTCTGTCTGTTACTTAGCTGAGTGGCGCTCTTAAACTGCGCCTCCAACCTGGAGTAGATACCTCCTGCAAGCTAAAGACACACCCACACACGCATTCACTTAAGCTCACACAGATTTTTGCTCTNCACTTTCTGATACACTGATGCACTTCCACTCCTCCTTCACGCACTTAACAATGAACACAGTTCTGCTTTACCTCCTTAGTGTCCTTTGACTTGCTCTGTTCCAAATCACCGAAGCGCATCTTAGTGAGATGGTCAATAATCTCCACCATTCTCCTTTGGTCTACGCAGAACAGGAGAGAGAGAGAGAGAGAGAGAGAGAGACATATCACCATGACATTAGAGAGTAAGACAAATAAATGAAAAATCACCTGTTCTTCTACTGGAATGAAACTCTGCAGCCACATATGCCCTTTGTGGATAAGACTGAAGACGACTGGAGTTTTAATCACCACTTTCCAAATATAAAACATTCTGGATATCACTTTCATTATAATGTCAAGCTCGGTGTTATACACCTTTATCAGTCATCTACAGCACTGAACATTCACTCAAGATTCTTAATTTCGATCTTTCTAGTTCTTAAGTTCCATAGTTCTAGCAGTACAGCACATTAATTTGATTTGTGATTTGTATCTGCTAAAGAACTTCTTTACTATGATTTAAGGCTAGTCATTGGGCAGTTTCATGTTTTCTCTTCACTCCACCACACCACAGGAAAGCATGCAGATTAGTGATAATGGTGGAGAACGCGGCTGTGCGTGAGACTGAGCAGATTAGAGGATAAGCGTATGTCGGAGGAGTGCAGAGACCTTCCTCCCTCTGGGCATCCTGGTTAAACCTCAACGAGCGTGTGCTGTCCCATTTACTCTTCTGCATGCTCACTCTGGGGAAATGAGCGATAAAAAGAAAAGAAGATACAGATAAAAAAAGACATCGATTTGTTGGGATTTCATGGTTCAAACTAATATCTGTGTTAAACATAGTGTATACGTGCATACACTGAGCTGGCAGTTTAGTAACGTATTAGGGAAACTGATACGACATACGTGAATGGGGTCGAGTCCTTTGAAGCACCCTGTAAAAAGATGAACAATGCAGTGAGTTAGAGAACGCTGGAGATTAAATGGAGAAATCAACAAAGCGATACGCTGCTAACACACCTTATCTCCTCCAGCCCGCTCTTTGTGCAGGATGCTCGGTGAGGACACTTGTCTTTTCAAAGGCTTGCCTGGTTTTTTAGGCTTTTTTACAGCTAATAAAAAAATATAAATAAATCTGAATGTTAAACAGTAAAGTAGTTCATGCCTGCAAACTTCTAGCAAAAAAAAACAGCCTCTGCTTCTGAATTAAATACTAAATAATAATTATTTACACCCCAGACCACAATGTTTGGATGTTCCCTTATTTAATTTTATAGGCATTTCAGAATAACCAACCAGTAAAATAGGCATAAAAGTAATTTACTGGAAAAAAAAAATCAAGTCTGTTCTCCAGAAAAACAATAGACAGACAAGTTAGTTGAAAGGATAACCTCTAGGTGGCGCTAGTGAACTAGCTTGCACTGTCACTGGTTGTCTCTGGTGGTCTTTTGTTTCATCCTGTTTACATTAAGCGTTTTCAGCATTAAAACAGCAAAAAGAGTTTCAAAAAGGGTGAAACTTTGGCCACTGAGAAATATGAGACAGAATAGGCCAGACTCTCAGAAAGATTTTAATTAGATGATGATGATGATGATGATGATGATGATTATTATACATACTGAAAAACTTAAACTTATTAAATTTAAGTACAACCTCAGCCTACCTTGTTTCTTTGCTGTGTCATCTTCATCCCCGACTTCATCCTCTGTGACCTCTGACCCCGTAGTGTAGTCCTCATCCTCAGACAGCAAAGACTGCTGCCGCTGTGTGACGTCAAATATCAGTCACAACATCAAGAATATACTGTTTGCACCTGAAACACTTTTATTTTGGAGTGAGACTGGATACACTGTGTGTGTGTGTGTGTGTGTGTGTGTGTGTGTGTGTGTGTGTGTGTGTGTGTGTGTGTGTGTGTGTGTGTGTGCGCTTACCAACTGGAGACTCCAGTTCTTCAAAAGGGAAAACTGAAACAGATTAGAGGGAGTGAGAAACGGTTCTAGCTAACCCTGGACATGGCCTGATTCTACAGCAGTGTTGTAGTCCCAAAGTTATCCTTAAGTTTGATTTATCTCCAAATGTGAGGCATCACTAAGTTTGAGTTATCCTTAAATTTCAGTTATCCCTGAGTTTGAGTTACCCCTAATGTTAGTTTGAGTTATATCTAAGTTTCAGTTATGCCCAAATTTGAGTTATGTTGAATTAACTTCCATCAGTCCACTGCATAGTCCCTAAGGTCTTATACAAGTCGAATCCAAGTCACCAAGCCCTGGGATTTAATTATAATTATGACATTTATATTTTTAATTGGCTGACACTGGGTACCTTAATGAACCGCACCAGACTACTGTTATTTCAAGTTAAAGGAAACAGTTATGTAGCCTATATCCATGTCAGGACCTGCAATATTCAGTAAATTGTCCAAATAACAAGTGTTATTGTCCTCAAGTCCTCAGTTCTAGCGTCCTCTGAGCATTCCTAGATTGTTCTAGTTAAGTTTGAGTCTAGGTATACAGTTATAGATTACTATCTTTAAGGTATAAGGTTCTAGCTAAGCTTGTTATACTTAAGTCTGGTTATACAGATCTAGTTTACTTTGGCCATGCCTATAATATACAGTTTAAACTTCCCTTTGGCATGGGAGCAGTGTTTTAGCCAACACTGTACAGGTATATGTGTATACAGTTTTAGCTTACTCAGGGTTTGGTGGTGGTAGGGGTTAACAATAATCCTGAAACTCTCAATTCTGTGTTTTCACTTGGATATCAATCCAGAGCCACAGTCAATTTAGAAACATTTGGGTGCTTGAATTATGCCAGTACTTTTATTTTTGAAGTTTTTGAAGTCATGGTGGCAATATCAACCAAACTAGAGCAGTAGATCAGCAGAGGAGGCTGATCTCTGTTGCATGGACAGAAGATGTTACACTGATTTACTTCTGGATATTTTGACAAGGCTGGGTAAACATCACATATAGCAACAACATAAGTTACCATGTGAAAGTAGTGATTATGATCATGACAATAAAATAAAGCAGGAGACTCACAGCAGTGACTTCTCTGGCTCGATGAACGTTTAGGGCTGCATCGTCCAGTGTGATATCGCAGTCGTGCACTTGCTCGCTCTGTTTAGGCGACTCTGCAGAACTGCAACACAAATGCAGCGCAGCACAAACACAAGGGTAAATGTCTGAAGGTTAGTGAGTCATATACAACATTAAAAATTAAAAAAAAAAATGGACAAAGCAAAAATAAGCCATTTCTCCTGCCCTCTGTTTTGTCTGTGTCAGACCAAATAATCGCTACGTCGGTAATATGGCTCGCAAGGTGAGTCTGTTAAAAAACAACAACAATACTCTTTAGCTTAGAGGTTAACATGAACTCCGGACCTGTCCGTAGATGCTGGGGGGCTTGTGCACACAGCATCTCTGTGTAGCAGAAGGTCATTAAGTATTCGAGTCTGTACAGAGTTCACGTTGCCTTCACAGTCCCCAGGTTCTGCCACATTTACCACGTGGTCCTTCATCTTACAACCCTAAGGTACATACACATACACACATGAGAATTGCAGTGATTATAGAACAACTGGATAATGTCTATTATGTACAGCTATACATCGTCTAAGCTGTATGTTTTTAGCTAACCCAGATAATAACGTACAGTTATAGTGGGATTCTCTGGTTCTAGCTAACCCTGAGCATATTTATACAGTGCTATCAGTAGTGTTTAGTTTTATCAGTTATCAGGTTCCAGCTAGACAGTGTTAGGAAATTTGTCTTGTTCTAGCTAAGCCAGGGTGTATGGTTCTAGCTGACCCCGGGCGTAGTTATACAGTTTGAGTTGTTTGGTTCTAGGTATTAGTTTGGTTCTGGTTGTCTATTTTTAGCTATAAATGAGTGTATCAATACAGTTGTTATCAGAAGCATATGGTTCTAGCTAACCCCAAGCATAGCTATGCAGTTTTATCAGAGCTGTCTGTTTCTAGCTATCCCTAAATTGGAGTTCTAGCTAGTAGTTATACATCTTTATGAAAATTATCTGGTTCTAGCTAACCCTAGGTTTAGCAAAACAATTTTATTAGAGCTATCTGGTTCTAGCTACTCCTGGATGTAGTCACACATTTTAGACATATAGCTATTCAGATGTAACTATTCGGTTGCTAATCCTGCCACAGTTTTATGACAGTTGTCCATGTCTAGCTATTCATGGGGAGAGTAATGTAGATTATATAAGAGATTTGTTTGGTTCTGGCTAACACTAGGCATAATCAGGACATTTTGTCTTATTCTGCCTAACACTGAGTATAGCTATACAGTTTTATCAGAGTTGTCTTGTTGTAGCTAGCTAGCTAACCCTAGTCCTGAGTAGAGCTATATAGTTTTATCAGTGGTCTGGCTCTTGCTAACCTTGGATGACTCAGCCTTTTATGCTAACTGACAATTCTTAGCAATAACTATGCTGTTCTAGCTCATCTAAGGTATAGTGGAAGTGTTTTAGCTCACGTTGTTATTCAGTTCAAGCTTAACCTGGACAGGGTGGTTTGTTCTAACTAAGGGTAAACTTGGTTACACATTTTTATCTGGTTCTAGCTTACTGTGGGCATGGCAGCTGGGTCAAAGCGTAGCGCTCTCTGCTTGCAGCAGGGGTAGATCCCAGCACCATGCTCGCTGTGATCGGCGCCCACGCCTGGGTACACCACAGCCTCGGGGTGATACCTGCACTGGGCCAGCTCACAGCAGAGGAAAACCTGCAGCAGAGGAATACCTACATTATTGACTAAAAATACTAGAAATACATTTGTATTTTAGGGGAACATGAGTAGTGCCACTTTACTAAAGGTGCATTAGATAAATAGATAGACACATCTTTATTGTCATTGCACAGTACAGGTACTCAGCAACGGAATGCAGTTTAGCATCTACCAGAAGTGAAAATGGTAGCATTGTGCAAATTAACAAAGTGCAGGCTGAATATGTAAATATAAATATATATTCAGCAAATAAATAAATAAATTGAAGGCTACAGGCAGTGAATATATGCAGCAGCTATTGAGTAGATAATAGTATGAATGGTAAATTACACTCTGTTATAATAAAAAAAATTCTTATATATATATATATATATATATACACATATATATATATACACATATATATGTATATATATTTCAGGATGATTACAGGCACTAACATCAATATTTTAGGTATCTAGGTAAGATTTATGAAAAAAAAAGACTCTAATGGTTAAATGAGTGGAGTTGAATGAGTTTTGAATGATTTTTTTTACTCACTGAGCCCATCCCCAGTGTGCAAAGCTCCACCCCCAAAACTCATAGCTGTTCAACTAGAGTTAGCATGCTAACAAGAGTTACCATTAGCGAAGACTGTCATGACAAACGCACATGGACATTCAAGTGCTTGAAAGTCAAGTTATAACTCTATAGGGGCGACAGGGTGTTGGGGCATGTCTATAAAATGACTGACAAGAGACCAGTCCAAATACAAACATACACTCCTGGACCGGAAGTCTAGAGTTAGAGTTTCAAGCATGTTTACAGGAAGTATAAGTATATTTACCTGTTTACAGCAAGAGCAGGTGAGATAATTAATGGTGCCCCAGATCCTCCAGTAAACCAGCACCCATGATTTCAACTCTTCATATAAGCTGTTGAGATACTCATGGACATCCCAGCCCTTTTGCCTGAGGGAATACAAACAACACAAGCGCACAAACCAGCCCGTACTCACAGCATGTTCACAGAAGTAGGGAAGGTACTGGATCACACCATGACTTGTCGATGCTTGAAAAGAACCAATAATGTCAAATATGTGCAAGAAGCAGACATGGCTACAGAGATACATATGTACCTGCTGTGTGTGTAGACGATGTCCCCGTGATGGTCGATGTTGATTTTGCCCGGAACGCAGGAGATCTTCCTTTCTGTGTCTTTGGTGAGAAGCTTAAGGCAAAGACCACACCTGTGCAAAGACAGTAAAGAGAAAAAAAAGGATGAAGAAGAAGAGAAGAAATGAAGATGTGACATTCAAATTTATTCACCCTTATACCACAATATATACACACAATATACCAAAATATTAACGCATTCACTGTGTTAAAATGCCCTCAGAGGACTAAGGGGAGGTCCATATTGCAAATTTCTGCCCGACCTGTACAGCGTAGCAGCATTTCCTGGAGAGTCGTGATTCTCAAAACCTGGATCAAACAGCTTTTCAATCTTCTTCTGGAACACTTTACTGAAAGATGCATATCACAGCCAGATTAGAAGCTTAGAAAAGGACTATATTTGTTTTTTGTTTTCTGATTTATCTATTTCATTTCTTTGAAAATACAGATTTACCTTTTAAACTTGTCCTTTTTGTCCTTGATATCGTCTGCCTGGTTGTGTGTGAACAGCAGGGCGATGCGTGAGGCCAGGTTGCTGTTGATGCAGCTCATGTTGCACGGAGTGGCGACGATGGCGCTCATGTTTTTGTGACAGTACTGAATACACTCCTCCACCTGCAGACACAGTATTTAACCTTCACCTAATGGCCATAAGTAATTAATGATCATCATCTATACATAATCACAGGTCAGAGGTGGCTAGAAAGCTGTGAAAGTCTATGGGTAGTTCTTAATTTCCATCAATAAATAATACAAATTCAAACTGTTCAAGAATTTCCCTCGGGATCAATAAAGTATCTATCTATCTATCTATCTATCTATCTATCTGTCTGTCTGTCTGTNTGTCTGTTTGTCTGTCTGTCTGTCTGTTACACAGTTTATACCCTGCGTACCCATGAATGGGAAAAATTACCAGAAAACAATCACACAAAAATAATAAATATTGTTTTCTTATAGAGTTTTAAATCTATATTATTATTTTTGTGATTTGAGTACAGCAGGAGTTTAATCCAATCCTCCTTTCAGACAGTGAACAGAGTCAGATTACACCATCACACAAGCAAATGACTAAGTGGTTTGTTTTTGCCTATTTTTTTTAATAGACAAATTTGGAAAATTGCAGCTGCATAAATATTACAAACCTCAATATTCAAAACTGTGGACTGGGGCTGCTTTTCTTTTCAAAATGCATGAATTATGTTGACCAAAAATGAACAATTTGCAATTTATTTGTGGGTCGTATTAAAGGGGTCTGAAATCGTGTTTCATCTTCACATGGATCTGAAACCACCTGAACTGTTGAAATGGACCACGCTTTAACTCCACACCTCTTCATTTTCCTTGATATGATTATTTGGATCAAAGATAATGCAGCATGCTGAACACACCACACAGACACCCAGCACTACACCCACAGAGCTGAACTATTTACACTTACTAAAGAATCCACACTTAAGTATTGTCAATAAAGGTTTGACTCATAAAACCTCAATCAGGATATGCTTCATGTTTGAATATTAACGTTCCTTAATACCAATTTATTATTAGTTATTATGAGGTATCTGAAGTAATATGAAACCATTCAAATAAAATCTTTGCTAAACAATATACTGGTTAACATGTGTAGAAATTACTAAAATGGCCTTGAAAGGTCTCTACACCTTTGCCCTTTGTGGCAGCAAGGAACCATAGTATCTCAATGCTATTACAAAAGGGCAACAGGCTACACTGGGTAGATGCGATTTTGTTCGTAAAAAACTCAGCCTGATGCAGAGTCTGAAGAAGAGACGTCTGTTCACCAGCGTTAGGAAATCGCTTATGTATCTGAGAGGTAGTTTCGTACTTCAACCTACATTAGCCGACACTGTTCACTGCTAGTGTGAAAATATATTGTAGGTAAATGCTAGCACATAGCTACCCAGCAAGTCAACTGCTAGTAAACTGTATGTATGCTTGTAGCAACTACTAGTAAACT
>JAKKZN010000010.1:3931553-3945398 GCA_033441825.1 Pangasius elongatus
TTTATTATTTATTATTTATTTTATGTTTATTAATTTTTTAATTATTATTTGTTTAAGGAAAATGCTAGAACAAACAAACAAGCAAAATCCTACTATAATCATATCTTTTTATTTATTAATTTTTATTATTATTTTGGTAAAGAAAGTACAGGAATATATTTTTTAAATAAATAAATAAATAAATAAATAAATATTATTATTATTTCTTTTTTTATTATAATTTGGTTAAGGAAAGTACTAGAATATATTTAAAAAATCAACTGTTAAGTGGATTTTGAAACAAAATAGCATTTTTTCATTTCATTTTATTATTTCTTTTTATTATTTGGTTAAAGAAAGTACTAGGATATGTTTTTTTTTAAAAAATATATATACTGTTAAAGCATCATGTAAAAAAAATCCCTAGTATTAGGGGTGTCGATGTGGCAAAAAAAAATATATATATCACAATACATGAAGACATTTTTATAATACATGATGTTTATTATGATATTTAGTCAAGATACCGTAGTGGCTACAAAACAGTACCTCTGTGTAGAACAATGTAGACTAACATTTTTAAAAATAATATTCCTAAAAACTACTACACACAAAAAGCAAAAAAAAGGAGGAAAAATTTAACATTTTGTTAAATCTTGATTCCTAAAGCCTTCTTTAGCTTGCTAACACTCTTGGCTAACACTTTAAGACTCTATGTATTTATTTATTTATTTATTTTTAAAGTAGAACCAAGAAGTAGAACCAAGTAGAACCTTTAGAAGCTGCAGACCCCTTAACAGTCTGGAGATCACTCGAACGTATCTTTTAACGATATCTCAGAAAAGTTTATCGTGACATAACATATCACCATATTACATAGACATGTCATATCGCCAAGTCCTATCTGCTATGTTTAATCTGTCACAAGAGCGTTCTTGCAGTGTCCTGTATCATATTTTCACACATTCTGTCACGACAGCACATGTCCACACCCCCTGCTGTGTGTTTTTGTCAAGGTGCACACGGACAAGGCCTACAGCTGGTCCCTGTCACACCGAAACCCTCATTTTTCCCAAGCTTCAACTTGAACAGGGCTTGAGAATCAGCCTCCTGATCTCCCCTTCCCTTTCCCTTCCCTTCCCTTCCCTTCGAGCCCCCTTCTTACCTTTTCTTTAAACAATCCCTCCCCTCCTCCACTTAGCTCTTCTTCTTTAAACAATCTCTCCCTCACTCTTTTTCTTCAACAGGCTGCTCCACACACTCGCTGAATGAAGTTAGTGCTCCACTTCTTCTCTTCTCCCCCACCTCACCCCCTCCATCTCCTCCTGGTCTTCCACTATTCCCGAGCAGACACACTCACTGAATTGTTTGTTAATAGTCCAATTAGATAATTGCCATCTTTCTCCCCTTGTGCTCTCTCTTTCCCATAAAGCAGTGAAAGGCTTTAGGAAGGGTGGGAGTTTGGGGTTGGGGGGTTCAGAGGGAAGAGGCCTTCTGGCCCAACAAGGTGACAAGAAGGGCCCGAGTGCACAGCTATTGGCTTGAATTGAATCATTGTAGACTAATCAATTGTCTTATTGGATTACCCACTGCGGCTGTTCCCCCAGATATTGTTGCGTCGACAATAAAAATAGCTGCAAGTGCCTGTGTGTGTGTGTGTATGTGTAATGAGGATGTGTGTGTGTGTGAGGGGTGTTGCTTCTTGTGCACAAGGCACAAACAGATTTTTGTATGTTTTTATGAGTTTACACTAACAACAATATGGTTGCTTGTTTTTGGAGGTGTGTGTCCGTCTGTTTTGAACACTACAGACCTGATATTAAAAATGACTTTTATTTGTTACTTTTATAGATGCGTTTGTGTTATTTATTTCACAGAGACCCAGGGCGCTGTTCACTTTTCTTTCCACTGGTGTGTATTTGCCTGTGATCTTTAGCGCTGCCAGAGTGCATTTCATTTTTTTCACATTCCTTTTTCTTTTTGTATCCCACGTCTCTCCGCCTCTCTCACTCAGTCAAATTCTCTCTCTCTCTCTCTCTCTCTCTCTCTCTCTCTCTCTCCCACTCTCTCTCTCCCACTCTCTCTCAATCTGCCTGTGTCTGTCAGTCCTATCGTAGAGACAGTGGTGTGAATTGTCGTGCGTGCTCGTTGCAATATAACTGGACTAAATTTGCTTATCCTGAATATAGATTTACGTCTGATCAGAGTGACAGGACATCGCACAGGCCATCAGCGGGACACCTGGGACCGGACTGGAACTTTTCTGCAAGGGTTCTCCCTCTGTTGTGCATGTTGGGGTTTGCATGCGTGTGTGTACTCCTTCATGATCCAAGACCAATCATTTGACTGGGATCTGTAAGTGTGTGTACGTGTATGCGTGTGAAGACTGGCTAGAAGAGGGGTTGTAGACAACGCACCCCTCCATTAGCGCAGCATATATTTCCCCAAACAATTTAGCGTATTCAGGAGGTTACGCAAATCCGAAGCTGGCAAAATTACCGTAATCAATTGCAACGAGCGGGCATGCATCCATCCGCGCCTCTGATTGAATGGAGATCGTCTCTATCAGGCTGATGCACAAGTAACGAAGAGAGGGGCCACTAAATTGCTGCCGAATTTAGGGCGAGAAGTCCATGATCACTGTCCAAGTGAGTGCAGACACTGATGATAGAACGCCTGGGACATGAAGCAAGTGCCGCTCCGATATTAGATCCCTGACTCAAGTGTCCAAATAGCCGTGGTTTTACACACCGGACACAGAAACTAGCATTATCAAGATTTTTTTTTTGCCCTTAAAAAAAGAACAGAAGAAGAAAAAGAGGAAGGAGAGCTACTCTGATAAGGACAGACGAACATGGACGTCCGCTACAGCCAGGAGCCGGAAGTGGGGATGGTGCTGAAGAACGGACTGAAGGAAAGCAAGGAGGTGAAAGACTCCCAGGGGAGCCTTTCCAAAACACTCCTGAAGGAACCACAGGACTCTTTCTCCTCATCCGGAGCCATGGAAAGCTGTGAAAAGAGTCGCACGAGCACGGGAGATCCAGACTACTGCCGGCGGATTCTGGTTCGAGGTAAGAGCGTGATGTCCCACTATTCAGATTTTATGATGCTCCTTAGCAGAGTGTGCCGATTTAATACCGATTTAAAAAGTCACACATTTTCAGTGTGCGATACGATTTAAGACTTTCAGTTGATAAACAGAAGCTTCTCCTTGGTGGAACTGCTGGAGATGTTTTAGGTTTAAACCTGTCTCTTGAAATTCACATTTATTTAAAAAAAATATATATCATAAATATAAAAAATTTTATTTATCATTTAAAATTCAATTAAACTTTAAACACATCATGATAAATAATTAGACATTGTCTTGTTCTGAACCTTAGTATTAAATTATAATATTTCTAGGATATTATAATTCAGAATGGATGAAAATATATTTATTATTTTCTGTTTCATAATCACAGGTGCACTTTTTTTTTTTTTCAAGCTCACGTAAAATAAGTTATTTCATTTCCTCGGTAGATTTGAAATGTATGCTTTCTTTTTTTTTTTTTTTTCAAACCTCATCTGAATTTACAAAATGTAATCCAGAAAACTACAGAAAATTATTTTCCGCTGGTATATTTACTTAGATATTTTTAATTCTTGTTCATGTCAGTGGTTTATTTCAGAAGAAGATTTTTTTTTTAAAAAAAATAAATAAAATAAAAGTCACACCAATCCTGTCATCTGTAACCAAATGGCAGATAAATGATGGCTCAATTTATATTGAAATGAAATAAAGTGTAGAGCGCTACCGTCCATGCTGTGCAGGTTCACCGCTTCCTAAAGCCCACAGAGCAGTCAGCTCCATTTATTATTTCCTTTTCCAAACTCGATCAGGCTCACACACAGAGACCTGATCAAAGCCCAATGAAATTAGCCTGATTAAATTATTGTTTTATTCCTTCCAGTTGTGCTTAAGCAAGCGATGTTCCTGTTTCGCCGCGCTGATCACATTACAGCATTCACGATATAGGTGTGAAGGCGGGATCGAAAGCTGAAAGAGTTTTTCTTCTTGTTCTTTTTCTTTTGGTGACAGTTTTCAGGCAGTGTTTTTTTTTTTTTTTTTAGAATTAATAAATAAATACTAAGTATTAGATTTTCAAAATAATTTTAAAATATTTTAAATTATAATTTTTAAATAAAATTAACGTTGCGATTTCTTCTTTACTATCACTTCCATCAACTTTTTATTTTTTTTTATTATTATTTATTTATTTTTATTTTTTTAACGTTAAAGCACACTGCATCTGGAATCTAAAAATAATACTAAAACATTTAAAAATCACAAATCAAATTAAGCAGTGTAAAATAAATTTCATTCATTTAGCATTTCATTTGGAAAAAGCCTCAAATCTCCTGCGGTATTTAAGTGGAAATTTAGGATTTGGGAAAACTGAATTAGACTCCTAGCACAGACCAGGAATAGAAAAAGTCCTAGGAATCATCTGAAGAAATAAAGAACAAGCTGATTTGACAAGCTCAGTTTAATTACATGTCGAAGAAATCTTATCTAATCACTTTAAATTTTATGCAGATCCGTTTTACTCTATTTGTGAGAATATATTTACATAATCATGTTAATTTTATGTCCATTTTCAAATTTTTCAGGCATTTTAATGTTTTTAGGCTTTTTATAGGTTAGTGAATTGTTGAGTATTTTATGTTAAAAAAAAAACTTTTTAAAAAAAAATTATTATTATTATTATTATTATTATTAAGAAAAAACTGGCCCTTTCTACCACGAGCCTACATTTATATTTCTTCTTTAAAAAATTAATTTATAATTATTTGCATTCACACTATGTAAAGGCTTTTGATTAGATAGAGGGGTAAATATTATAGTGATATCTGTGTGTGTGTGTGTGTGTGTGTGTGTGTGTGTATATACTGTAGTGCTTCATACACAATGGCATGTCTGAGACGCAGTCACAGCATTTGGGTTGCCTTTTTTCAGATGCCAAAGGCTCGATCAGAGAGATCATTCTTCCCAAAGGTCTGGATCTGGACCGGCCGAAGCGAACCAGAACCTCGTTCACAGCCGAGCAGCTCTACCGGCTCGAGATGGAGTTCCAGCGGTGCCAGTATGTCGTGGGCCGAGAGAGAACTGAACTCGCCCGGCAGCTCAACCTGTCTGAGACTCAGGTATACACACACACACACACACACACACACACACACACACACACTCATGTGAATTTTTCTTTACATAGCCGTGTTAGATATGTGTATATGCACATTTACTAATAGCCAAGAAATATAGAGAGCTATAGGGCAATATATATATATATATATTTCTCTATATATACATAGGTATATTGTAGGTAGTAATGCAGAGAAATATTTTAGTCCTTTTTGTTTAATATTTTAGAAGGCTTAATTTAAATGACTCAAATTATTTGAGATGTTGCTCTGGCAGAAACAAATGCAAAGCCTGAATATTTATTATTATTATTATTATTATTATTAGTAGCAGTAGTAGTAGTAGTAGTAGTATTAGTATTATTATTATTATCCCAGCAATTTAATTATGTTTTCCAATTTGTATGTCTTTCTTTAGAATTCTCTAATGCTGTTTTCTGGCATCTTTATGATGATTTCGGTCGGTCAGAACTGTCGTATGCTTATGTTCATCGAGGCTTTTTTGTTTGGCCGTCTGTTGGAATGCTGTAAATGCTGATGGACAGAAGATTTGGTGCGTAGTGTAACGATCCCCAAGGCTAAAGACCCCCTGGAGTGAAAGCAATAGAAACAAAATATACTGTCCCATGTACTCCAGAAAAAAAAAATCGTCAAACAAATATGTAGCTGTGTACATGTGCCTCAACTGTACAATCCTTAGCGATTTCAGTTACACCTTTTACTGAAGCAAGGCTGTCAGCTTTGTGTGACTGGGACAAATGGCACATTTTTAAAAACTAGCCGTGTTATGTGATTCTTCATTTTTGAGTTAACCAGAGGTCACACTACTGAACTAGACTTTCCCTCTTGCTTTCTCTGTCTCTATCTGTCTCTATCTGTCCACACTGTGGGCTGGATTGCAGGAGTAGTGTGCTGTAATACGACGTGTTGTAAAGTCGTAGTTACGTATTTGTTTGCTAGTCTATTTATTTATCCATTAGCATGCTGTGTATAGCAAAAAGACCCAGATGTCATATACCTGAAGATGGAAAACACTAAATGTCTTTATGTAGCTAATTTATTAGCCATGGCCTTATCTACAAACCTCTCTCTGTGCTGCTATATCACTCTGATGATGATGATGATGATGAGGATGAGGATGATGATGATGACGATGAGGATGTCATGGTAGTGTGTAAAGACATGTCTGTTTGCAGGGTCTTTATTGGTCGCCTCACAAAACTAACATGTGCTGAGAAAAGTGTGAGAAAGCAAAAACAGAGAAATTACATACCAAGACCAGAGAGAGAGCGAGGGAGAGAGAGAGAGAGAGAGAGTGAGAGAGAGAGAGAGAGAGAGAGAGTCTGATTAGTTGTCAATTGCAGACAATTCAGTTTTACTCAAAGGGAATAATCAGAGTATTTTTTATTCACAGGATGGTCAGAAATCATCTGCAGGCACTTCAGTGTTTTTTTAGCTCCCGTCCTGGTTGCTCAAAGCCGCTGTGCCATTTCTTTCCCCCACTTCTTGAGTGTGTGTGTGTGTGTGTGTTTGTTTTAAGTGAATGACCCAGTCACTAATAGACCATGCTGTATTGAAACGAAGTCCTGACGAACTTGCCTGATTTGGTTTGGTTCATCTCGTGCTGTTTTAGCTGGTGTTCGTGCTGGTCAAATGCTTATTTTTTCACAGCTATAAACACATACAAAGCAAAAAAAAAAGTTGAGAAAAAAAGATAAAAGATAAAAAAAAAAACACTGCATACACACCTACACACACTTACGCACGTTCACGTCATCTATATCCTTATATTCACCATTTGATTATAACAATTTAGTTTTTCTTTTCTAGCATATTTCTTTTCTTTTATATTTTTGTGTAAAATGATTGAGGAATGGAGGAATATAATAATCATGCATAGCCTCGTGATTGGACGTTGCATGTACGGTGTGACGAGTCTTTCCACCCCATAACGTATACATTTACAGACATGTAATTTACAGTGTGTAGTCACAGTGTAACGACACACACACAGGCTCAGAGCTGTTAGACAGCGTGTTTGTCGGAGTCAATAGAAAACAGGTGAAATTCACTAGCAGAATGTCTCCCAATCCAAAGCACACACGTAACGTTTTCTGAAGAATACAAATGGATTTGCGTCGTTATCTATGCAGAATTGTTTATTGGCTGAACATGGTTTGTGATTCGTTTGATTGTATCTTGTGTATTAAAAACCCCTGATTGTTCCCTGTGTGCAATCAGAGGACACATGTTTACACAGCTGCAGGTTGCTAACTCATTAGCTGTGGATTGATTTCCAGACTGTGCGCATGTGCTAATGAGGTGAACATTAACTCAGATAATAGCACCTTATATAAGAGACGCTACGGCGTGTCAGTAATTACTGTTTAAATTGTCCCTCATTCTCTTTTCTTCTCTCTGTATTTGCACCACAGTCAATTACAGAAAGTGGCTAGCGTCTAATGTTTTTCACAGCCAGCTTTATTACTTATTACATGTTTCTGCTCACATTTTAAACCCTCTCACCTGCTTCCTTCTGTCTGTGGGCAGGTGAAGGTGTGGTTTCAGAACCGGCGTACGAAGCAGAAGAAGGACCAGGGGAAGGACGCGGAGCTGCGCTCGGCTGCGCACTCGGAAACGGCGGCCACGTGCAGCGTGCTGCGTCTGCTGGAACAGGGCCGCTTGCTCACGCCGCCGGGTATGCCTGGCCTGCTGCCCCACTGCGCCAGCTCCTCGCTGGGCATCGCTGCTAACGGAGGATCCTCCTCCAGCAGCGGCACGAGCTCAGCCACAGCATCCAGAAGCCCTCCGCTGCCCGCCATGTCCGGCTCAAGCACACTAACCAGCGCCCACCATGGGCTCTTCAGCTTCCCCGTGCCCACGCTGCTGGGAGCCGTGGCATCACGGATCTCCTCTGCGCCTCTGGGCATGGCTGGCTCGCTGGCCGGGAACCTGCAGGAACTGTCAGCCCGCTACCTGAGCTCCTCGGCCTTTGAGCCGTACTCGCGGACCAACGGCAAAGAGGACAAGAAAGTTTTGGAATAATGTCCGTTTTCTCTAACTCCTCGACTTTTTGTTTATGTTTTGTTCATTTTTTTTCCACTCTGTGTTCTTTATGTCATCCGTGCTGTGGTTGTCAGTCCTCATGTCTGTCCTTCGTGTTGTCAGAACGCACACGCGAGGCCTCTCGGAACTGTGACAAAGCAGAATTCGGACTCGCTCGCCTTTCAGACAGGAGGATTTTCCGAGCTTCTTGCACTACTTTAGAGTTTCACCACCAGGTCGGGAATTTTTAATTCGAAGAAGGAGCATAGCAAGGGAAAACAAAAAAAGAGTTGAAAAGAAATCCTTACCAGCACAACTTATTTTTATTTCTCCTGTCCATCTGATTTTATCATTTCAGTAGCCAGACAGTCTCAGTTGTTTTAATAATGCTAAAGGAAATAATCTTCTGTCTGATAGGATGCCTATTTTCACAAAGCTGACGAGTAACAATGAAAGAAACAGAAACATAACGTTTGGCTTAAATCATACTAAAACACACGCTCTGTTTTTCTCTTTGTAGAACCACGTTTATATGATGATGATGATGAGATGTAGTGCCATGTTATTCAGCTCTCAGTGGATTGAGCTTGCAGATTATGTTAAACTGACATTCATTTAATTTGGCCAAATATTAATTTTTTCCAAAAAATTTTTTTTTTTTACCAACACCAGCACAGCTAAACATCCTGTGAATATATTGTATGCATCAGCAAGTAATGAGTTTGCAATTTGAAACTATTCGATCAGACTTTTTGTAGCCCATCGTGTTGTTTTGAACCCTGTCGGGCCGTTCAAACTCGTCCGGTCGTCCTGTGATTTTAAACTGAGTTTTTGTGAGGGCTTTGTTTCCTTCCTGTGCGGTTTCCCGGGGGCCGTCTCGCTCTGTGTTTCAGTGTCTTCAGTGAATATGCAGTCTTGCTCTTCTTGCGTGTGTGATGGTACTGTAGTCCTGAGTTCCATGTTTTTTGCGTATGTGTTTTTCCAAGTTAAGTTGAAATTCCCTCACAGTTGCTCCGAGGCCTTGACGGATTTTCAGATTTCCTGGACACTTTTCCAAAAAAAAGGCATACCCGTTTTATCAGTAAAATGAAACACCTAACCTATACAGAATGTTTTTTTCTAATTTCTTCCCCACACTGGAAAATCCGACACCACTTCTAATCATGAAAAACAGAGCTGGAGAAGCCTTACACACATCCTCGTCATCACGAAGACGGAGGAATGGAGAGGAAAGGTCGGGACCGAGCAGGCCGATATGCCGAGCGAGGAGTGAGGGCGAGGCGAAATTATTATAAAAATGAGAATTGTAACTAAAACAAATTGTTATTTTATTGTAAATTATTTCATGTCTGTAATAAATAGATTAGTCTATTTGCAAAAAAATGCAAGAGTGAATGTAGGGGACGGTCAAAAGCTCCCCGGTGCTGTTGTTCTTGAACATGTTGACCTTTTGTGACCTGTGGTACGAGTGTGGATATATATTATATATGATTGCAAAAACAACTCCAGACGCCTTCAATCTCCTCCTTTATTTCCTTCCGGCTTTCATTCGCACTCACGAGCCGTGTTTGACTTCCTGCAGAGGAAGATATAGTCTCATATTTCCTCATATCAAACTCTTATTCAAATCACTTATTATACACGGAATATTGTTGCTTTTTTGTTCGTAAAGTAGCAATGATTTGGCCTTCATTTGCATAGTCATTCTTTTGATACACAGTTCCGAGCGTCGCCTCACACAAAAAAAAAAAACGAGCCGTGATTGCTTTTGACTGAAATTCCGGAAAAAAAAAAAAATCCATACACAATCGTGTTAGTGGGCATTAAGCTTATTACCGAATTGTGGCTTTTTTGAAAAATACAAACGGAGGTTATTTGTTAGCCTGTGAATGCCATTCACACAATTCGCTTTCTTCCGCGTGCATTTTCGTGCACAAGGTTGGCCGACGCTGTCAATACAACAGAACTGCATCTGTGCACCCTTTCTTCTTCATGCATTGAGCCTCTTTTTTTAAAAAAAAAATAATAAGAAGACGATGCAAGGCCACGCTCATAGTTGCTGGGATCAGTGTTGGTGATGAACCGTGCTCATTGAGGCACTCGTTGTGGGTAGTCTGTGTTTAATTGGCCTGGGGCTGGGGGTTTGGTGATTTCTAGAAAAAGATGTCGCTAGCGGAGTGAGACAAGGGCATGATGTTGTAATCATACACTGATGTCGTTATTCTGCTCGGATGTTTTGACAGGAGAACAATAAGACGTGATTTACACCATGGTTGGACTTTATAAAAGCAATTATATCAGACAGAGTAGTAGTACAGGATTTGGCCGGTTCTGATTCACGTGCTAGCCATATTTAGTGTTTTCTTGGATTTTTGACCAAATTAGCCATCTGACTCACTTAGCGTGTGTGTGTGTGTGTGTGTGTGTGTGTGTGTGTTAGGGGGTGGGCATGACGGGGATGTATGTGACCATTTTCTGGCAAATGTCCCAACTGCTTTTTACAAAATCTGTAGTTTTAATTTAAAAGAAAATGAAAGATCCATAAATTTGGGTTTTGGTCAGTGAAGGCATTGCATTAATTAGTTGCAACAATACTAATGTCAGTGGAAGAGATAGCAACACACACACGTTAGCCTTTGACGCAGCAATCTGTATCGCACAATTTAGTTAACTGAGAAGGTTTCTACTTTTCCTGTTTGATTCCCAAGTCATTCGGTCATTTGATGTATCACTTGTATGCAAACATGACAAAAGCATTTAAATTGAGGTGAAAGGTTTGCCCTGGCACACGCTCTCAATTTTATGGCTCGAATGCAGTGCACAAATCAAAGGGAAAGTATATAAAAAGTACAAAGGGATCAGATTTTCCGAGAGTCAACCTCAAATCAATTTATTCCACTGCGCGTTACTGTTTATGCAGGGGAGCGATGTCCACAATGGGGCACGCCAGGCGGACACTAAACTCCTTCACAAAACCGAGAGAGACAGAGAGAGAGAGAGACAGAAAGATGGAGCAAAGAATAGACTGTCCTTGTGGTAAAAGATGAAAACGGTCACTTTGTGACACACTTGCATTTGTGTGAGAGTTCAGCTGAAGAAAATGTGTGTGTTTGGGGAGGGGGGTGGATGTCTGTATGTCTGTCTGTGTGAAAGCATGGAGTTGTCTTGACAACATAACCTGAAGGTTATCGCTTCTGTGCCGACGCCTGTGTGTATAAAGCGGTTCGTGGTAAAAGAGCTGATATAAGAATCGCCCTGAAGTGTGCCGAGTTTTATTTGCGTATTAAAGCAACGCAGCTAACGTTTGTCTGTCGATACATCTCTATAAGTGGAGTGTAAGCTGTTGAAGATGGGTTCGCTGTCTGTCCTGCACACGGTTGTACTCCTATCAGGGACAATGTGGCACGAATCGGGACATAATTGAGACATGTTAAGAACGTAACAACGTTTATTTGAGTATTGTCCGTGGAGAACAACAGTAACTTCTGAATGATCAGATTTCTTAAAATGGAGAAATGCTGTGCTTTGTCCCAAAATGTTTAATGCACTAGATTCAATATTAGGGCTCTGTGCTGCACTAGTGATGCACTAGTTCTGTGCTGCACTAATGATGTGTTTGTATCTCTGCACACACTATGGACAGCAACTGAAGGCCTTTGTCCCTTTAGCAGTGGATGTGTGTGAGTGTATGTGAGTGTGTGTGTGTGTGTGTGTGTGTGTGTGTGTGTGTGTGTGTGTGTGTGTGTTCAAGCCTGAACCTGTCCCACACCGTTGCCGAGGCTTGGGAATCTCCCAAACAGCATAAAAACCCCCAGCTGCTGCCTCCTCCTTTTCTCAGCACTCCTCTATCTCTGTATAGACCAATTAGGCTGAAGGTCAAGCTGGATTGGGTTTGGAGGGGACAAGGGGGTGGAGCTAATAGTGATGGGGGGGTGTGCATGTGTGTGTGAGACCACCAACACGTTTTTTCTTCGTCACATGACCAGCACTTAAGTCCAGGCCTCAGGGAGGAGGAAGCACAGCATCCTGTGGCGGTTTTGTTCCTCTTTGTGCATCTCCAAGCTTCCTCCTTTTATTGCCAGACACTAACCGTAACATCTGTGTATGAAGTACAGAAGAATAGAGGAGGGTTTTGTTTCTGATCTTCAGGAGGTGGAAATCCTGCCAAAGGTATCTACAGCTTTTCCTCATGTGTGGGAGGGAAACAGGAAATGAACCGTACAGGATGACAGATCTAATTAGCTAATCAGAGGCCTTAGGCAAAAAAAAAGCAGACACTGAATGTATAAACACAGACACAAACATCCTTAAACACTAACTCGAATTCACCCTGTTTCTTGATCTCTCATTCTCATGAATGATTCCTCACCTAAACATCTTCTCACGAAAACATTCCCTCTCCTGACTGTACTCTTAGGGGAATAAAAAGGTTCTATAAGAGTTCTTTAGATAGGTTACGTTAAAGATTCTCACGCAGTTATAAAAACACTCTGGTGTAGGGTTCTTGATTGGACCCTTAATGTCTCTCCTAGAGATTGTACCATTTTTCTACAATGGTACTCCTTCACTTTCAGCGCTTTTCCACCTGGTAGCAAATTAAAACCTAGAACTATCTGTATCCTGGCCACGTGTGTGTGTGTGTCTGTTTCTCAATCCATAACCCTAGACATGAACTTTCATGGATCGCAGTGGATCCTGGAAACACTAAACGTGACGTGGGAATACATCCTGAATGGGATACCACTATCACACACACAGACACACACACACACACACACACACACACACACGCACACGCACACACACGCACACTAATTCACACCTAGGGGCAATTTAACATAGCCAATCCACCTATCGGGATGTTTTTGCGAGGTTGGAGGAAACCGGAGAACCTGGAGGAGATCCACATGGACACAGGCAGAACATGCAAAGAAACTCCACACAAAAGGTAATGCAAGCTCAGGATCAAACCAGGAACCCTGGAGCTGTTACTGTGTACTAACACATACCTACTGCTCCACCATGACGCCCACATTTCTCACAGTTTTGAGATGTTTTATAGCTGCAACTACTTACTTTTTAGTGGCTTACTCCACTAAAAAGTGCAATTGGGGATGTTAAATCAAGGGTAATAACTTCAGAGACCCTTGTACAATTTCAGCTTCTGTTTAGGAATTTGTGAAATGATTGGTTTAGGTCCCGCCTCTTGGCACGGTGGATAAATCTATAAACAGAGGTTTTGAGAAATTAAACTTTGAGGGTCAAATTTTTACTCAGTTAAAAGTGAACTTATCCAGCCAAAAAAATGTATTCAAGTAAAAGTCTACATTTAAACGCTTTTAAAACGTTTCATAGTTTCTACGTTTAAACACGTTCAAGTATTAAAATGTAAAAGGTAAATGTTATAAACTGATGAAATTAGGTAATCATTTTTCGGGCTTCAAGTAAAAGGTAAAAAATTTTTTTACTAATATAAACCTATAAGGAAATGATTTTTGTTTTAGTGCAATTTTACTGTTTTGCCTGAAAATATCATTTAATCTCTGTAGGTTTGCAATATTTACCTTTAACTAGATGTTTACTTGCTGACTAGCCAATTACAGTAGCTATTGTAATCAAGGCCATTCTAACCCGGCA
>JAKKZN010000010.1:4143143-4164246 GCA_033441825.1 Pangasius elongatus
ATACCTGGACTGAAGGAAGGAACACACACATACATATATACACACACACTACTGAACATCCTCCATGCACATGTTTTGCACATGTTTTATGCTGCTGCTGCTATTATGTTTACACTACTTCAGCTACTTATATCAAACTCTGTATTATTTGTACTATTGTCACTTGGTCACTTTCAAACAGAACTGTGTACTGGTCGGCGTTGTAGTCAGTGTACTGTCTACATATGGATGAAATGACAATAAACTTGACTTTGACTTGACTATGACTTGAAATGACTTGAAATGTTTTGCAGCCAGGGATCCCTTTAACTTGCAGATCAATTCCACAGACCCCCATCAGCACAGATTTCTCTCATGAACATTATTTAAACGTGTGCAATATCTTTGTGTCTATTTATTGGAGTCATGGAGCTTTTTATTCCTGAACTTTCCTCTGAGAGAACACATTAGGTCCAAGCTATCATTAATTATTGGCCTGCTTGTTTTTGAGTTCCTGAGGTTTGGATTAAACTCATTCAACTCCTTGGATCAGTCAAATAGCCATAATAACTAGGAATGTAACAATCGCACAAACTGGATCAATATATTGATTCAAATGAATTGAGGCAACAAACATGCATTTATTATAATTGAATACAAGTTGATACGCTGAAGCGTAAATGGGCTAGCAAGGTGATTTGCTCGCAAGTCCTTCTTTATATTATCGTCATTGTCATTCCCAAATTAATCCCAAATTAATCAAGATTCTGAGCAAAAGTGGGTCACATATCAATCACAGGTTATTAAAACAAATCATATCATAACGTAGCAGATTCAGTGGAATTGTCAAATATCAGATTGTTGCCTTAAGAATCAAAATTGTATTGGGTAGAAGGCTGAGGTTTATGCCACTAATAATTTACTATAAGATCTCAGTAAATATAACTTTGAGAAGAGTGGGCTGTGATTTCCACAACAGAATTTGAGAACACTGGATGAGGCGATCAGTTCAAATGAAACCACCAGACAGACTGTTTAATTTTAATTTGACTTCAGTTGTCAGTTTGGATGTTCCTATAACAGACCAGTGCCAAACTTAGTCCAAACAGGCCAAACTGAGGCCTTAATATTTACTTTATGAAACAGGTTGGATTTGACTTGTTTTATGACTCACAGACTGAAAGGAGATTTTAAAGTCTAAAGCAAAGTTGTGCCTAACAGTTCAAGAATGGAAACACAACACTCGTGACCTTCACACAAGAGGAGCAGGTGCATGAAAAGATTAGCCCTTGGACACAATAACTGTTACGTCCCGTTTGTCTTTTTCTATCTGTCTTGTTTTGACTTGTTTTAGATCCTGTGATTGGACAACCAACCGGTCGATCTTCCCTGTTAACGTGATGACGACATCCATCTTTGAACCAATCAGGCACCTTCAGTCTACTACTCGGAAATGACGCAAGATGAGAGCGCGCGTTTTTTCCTTTGCCGCTTGTTTGTCACGCTGCCCATCCTTTTAGAGTTTACTCTACTTGTTGTGTTTGCTCGCCTCTGATTTGACTCTGGCTGTTTGCCCGATTGTGCTGTGATTTGATTCCCTTTCTGTCTTCAAGAGTTGATGATTGGAGAGATCTCCTGATTCATAGTGGTGAGACCAGGTTAGTAAGTCACGTGACCTACACCAAGCAACCTGTAGAATATCGCTTGTATAGAAAACACTAGGATAGGAGCAGGAGCTAATGTTTGTATTTATGTTTTGTTAGCGAGTGTACTTAGTTGGTGTTTACGCTGAAGATTTCTTTTCTTTGTTTAGATTAGCATTGAATTGTGTTTTTTTTTAGTGTGTATAACTTGTCAATATCATCTCCCTTACACTTTGACGTTTCTATCCTCACTGTAAATATGAAAAACAGTGGAGTGTTTTGATGGACATAACTCCTCACTAAAGTTTTCTGATAAGCATTTTTCGGTTTCTGTTTGCTTCTTTACTTCCACACATCTCATTCCTTTAGTGACAGAAAAACATCTTTAACTCTTTGTCATTAATTTATTCTTTGTGTTGACTTCCTACATCCCTAGACGCTAATTTTGACAACAACAGCCAATTAGGAAGTCGTAACAGTAAATAACAATTAAAAAAAAAATCAGCTTCCACATATTTTAATCATAGATAGGCTTAATATAATCACAAAGCCATATTGAGCCTATGTGATTGCCACAACACTGTGAACTAGTCAACATCTCTCAACATCAAGATGCACAAAGGTCAACTGAATTCTAATATAACTAATCAAACTAACCAATTATTTATTTATCTTCAGTAACCACTTTATCCTGGTCATGTTCGACCCCAGGCACACTGGCCGAGAGGCAGGAGCACACCCTGGATGAGTCACCAGTCTATCATACGAATTGATCAGTTATCTTAAAACTTTCCTCAGCAGTTAAAATGAATCTCAGGTTACACGCAAACTTAAATATGATCCAGTGCAGAGATTAAAATTTCATTTATTTTAAGACTTTGAGAATCTCAGTGCAATTAGTATTCAAATGTTCAAAGAAATTCGACCTTCGACCTTCAAGGCCTTTCAAAATAAGAAAATTTCTTTTTTTTAATTAGAAAAATGGTCATTCTATGAGCAAAATTCAAACTAAAATATTTCTTAACTCAAGTCCCTCTTTTTCAGTTAGCAGACTATAAAGACTGCATTTGTATGATGTCAAAATCAGTATGAACAGAAGAAGAAATCTGATGCAGCACAGGATCACGAGTGAAATGAGCACACCTCATCTACACAGAGTGCAGGCGTAAATAAAATGTACAAAAATTCTGGTGGCCCCAATTAATTATTCTATCCTTTATTATTGATTTTTAAATTATTACTAATCATTCACTGGATTCATCCGGGCGGACGCATTGCCAGAGCCTCAAATTGGCAGCTGGTTTGTGCACATTCATAAAAGCATTGTGTTGGTGGGGGGAGGTGGCAGACTTTAGTCCTTGGAGGACACAGCCGTAGAGATGTTTTATCTCTTATAAACACCAAATTCCACTGCCAAAGACCTCGTTAATAAAATGGTGAGATAAAATGATGTAGAAGGCTAAGTTCTGTAGTGCTGTGGTCCTCAGGACTGGAGTGTTTGACCCCAGACCTACAACCATAAGTTCTATGGCCAAGAATGAACTACCAATCAAATAACGATAGCAACACAGTCCATGTTTGTATTTGCAATTTCTATCATTTCTAATAAAACTGATCAAATATGCAGTATCTTATAACAGACACTGACAGCCAGCAAACAAGTGGAAAAAGACACAATACAGATAAAAACAAGAGGCAGCAATCACTCTACCTCTCGCATTAGTCTTGCCATGCTAAACAAATCTTGAGTTTTGACGAATCATTTACATAACCACCAACAACGCCATGGCTTTTTCACTTACAAATGGTCCCAAACTTTCAGTTCAACTCCTACTACTGAAAGTGAAAGAGGAGCAGAGTAGATAAAAATATGTAACCATTTGAGAATTAAATTAGCAACACCGATTGGACAGCTTATGTAGAAGTGCAGTGGAAATGNGAGGTGGATCCAGAGGCTCTTCCAGGAACACTGGGCATGAAGCAGGGACACACTGTGAAATTGGGACAGCAGTCCATCTTAGAAATCCATACACATAGCAAATTAATGTAACCAACCCACCTAAAGGAGGAAACCTGAGGAAACCTACAAGAACATGACTGTATGGATGCTTTGTGCTGGTTTGTTAAATACATCTGTATAGATGTAATGATGAGTTGCCTGCATGAAAATATAGTGTGTACTGTAGAACAAAAGAACTGCACATAGCCAGCTCATCTTTCTGGGCCCATACAACTCATGGTGAGGAATAACACGCAAATCAAATATACACATAATCAAAATCACTGTCTTGGAATAGAAATCTATTGTGTTAGGTGGAGTACGTCAATCTTACTCTGACAAAAGTTTTTCGTTTGGGTAAAATGTCCAGCATTTAAGTTAGAAACTGCTTTTAAAAATAAACCAGTAACCAGTATATACTTAAATAGCATCTCACCCAGCTAATGCCAGAATGCAACAAATATTATTTTTATAGTTCACATGTTGCATTATTTACTTTGTCGACAAAATAACTAGAACATTCATGTCCTTTAAATAAATGTGAAAGGTAGTGGCAGAATGAATGCCCTTTCTTGTGAAAGTGGAGAATGAGCCTAAATAATGAAACACACATCTTTGCAATTTAATACCCAGATTTTTTTTTTTTTTATTTGCTCTTTGACACATATAAACATGTGACTGGAAAGCAATCAAGGTACAACACCTTGGCGGTTTGGCAAATAACCAAGTTGTAATAACGATAATTAAAAAATACTGTGGAAGTACTTTGGATCACCAAAAACAAAAGAAAACAAAAACATGAGGTGAACTCTCTACACAGTCCTAAGTAGCATGTTGCGCAGTTTATGCTTGTGTTTCAGAAGGCAGAAGATCAAGCAGGGAAGCTGATGACTTGGGTCTTTCCAGGACCACCACAGGCTTGAGGAACTGAAGCTGCTTTATTGCCTGGTCACCACAGCCCATTAAGGCCCTTTCCAAGATAAAACGCAGGTTTTGGATAGAACTACATTCTTCTGTGGAAAGCAAGGACTTGAGGGGTGACAAGTGCGACATCCGGCTATGACTGATGCCGGATCGTCTCAAGTTGTTCTCCTTGACAGAGGAGTTGTGTCGGAAGGAATCACGTCGGCGAGTAACATCGGGTTTGTAGCAGGGGTTTAAGACTGCCACTGTCCGCAGGGGCTCAAATTGAGATTTCTCTTCCTTCTCCTGTATGAATTTCAAAAAGGAGGATTCAAAACCCAATGGCTTGTAAGCCGCCATGTCAAATGCACGTTGACCTAGATTGGGTACCATGGCATCTTTTTGAGCCAGTGGATGTGGTGCAGAAGGTAACGGCTCAGAGAGTTCGGAATTTTTCCCCCTTAGAGGCTGACGTGTCAAAGAAGCATTTGTGTGTATATAGATGGTAGCAGGAACACTAACAGCCTTACTGTCTCTGTTTAAAGGGTCCAGTGAAGCATTGTTGATATTTATTCTAAGGGTAGATGGTGGAGAAAGGTCAAGGGGTGGAGGGGGCACAAGAGGAGGTGCAGGAGAGTCAGTTTTTGTTCTTTCCTCCTGAGTTTGGCTCTCTGTGTCAACAAGCTTCTCTGCATGGCCATTAGAGTCCCCATAAAGCACATCATCAGTACCAACCATCACGCTGCAATCAGAAGGTGGATCCCTTGAGGGACATGCCTCTTGTTTCACTTGTTCGGTTTTCATGGGAAGGTGTGGCACCACAGAGTTCTCAAGCTCGGATTGATACTCCATTTTCAGGACCCCATTAGGAGCCCTGCCTGAATCTGGCAAAGCAGATACCGTTGATTTCTTTTGTATCAGTTCTTCTAGTCGCTCAGCAGTATAAAAAAGTGTGTCTTTGTTTTTGCTCAACTTGGTGTGAAGCATTTTGTGACACTTTAAGTAATGTCGGTGCAGGCTGCGCTTGCTAGATACCACAGAATTGCAGCTCTGTACCATGCATGGATAAGCCTCTGATAAGCAGCGGTCTTGGCACATCTGCAAAGCCTCCTCAGGTGTCCGGTACGCAACCTTTGTTTTCTTTGGTTTTACACATCTGGTCACATCTGGTCCCTCTGGGGTTTCTTCAGTGTGTTCAACATGCTCCTCAGTTTTAGGGGAGCATCTTAAAGGCTGCCTTTTGGAGACCTTTAGAGACTGAGAACTGGATGTGATGATCAGTTTTTTTTGGCACCCACTATTGGATCGCTCTCTCTTGTTCGTGCTTTGTAGACGCACCACAAGGGGACCTGAGTTGTCATAGCGCCTGTAGACATCTTTGAACTTGCAGACAGAAGATGGAGCTGTTGACTTCAGTGGAGTCTGATTCTGGTGTGTTTGATTGGTATGGCGTATAAGGCTGCTCTTCAGGTGGTAGGTTGCATTGCACTTGGGATAGGTACACTGGAATCTTGGAATGGGATCCTCCGATACTGGATGGCCTTTGCGGTAATGTCTGTTCAGACTGGACAGATGATTAAACCGCTTATTACATCCATCATGCTTACAAGGGAAAGTCTTCTGCCAACAAAGATTGGAGCGGTGGTAATGCACAACCTGCAGGTGGCGCAGAAGGTTGAACTTCTTAGCAAAGCCAGCACCACAGCCTTTATGTAAACAGCAATAGGGTTTGTCTTCGTCTGGTTTCACTTTTGTCATCAAACGTTTACTAACCCTCCTGTTCAGTGAGGTTCCACCTACATCTGTTTTACCCTCAGAAGTGCCTTTTTGTGATGACAAAATGTGGTCACCCCTCAGCCTCTTGTGTTCAGTCATAATTTTGCCATTACTTCTCTCAGTGTTGCCCTTCCATACACAAGGGTCTCCATTTAGAAGTCTGTTCTTCCCAGTAGGCACATCCTTTTTTTCAGTATGGACCTCCCTTGTTGTCAGAGCAGAAGGTGGAGAATCATCCACCTTCCTTGCAAACGAGCAGAGAATTTGCTCTGCCATGTCCTTGCTGAGATTATGTTTCTGAAGCAAATGGGCCTTCAACTCCTTCTTTTCTTTGTAATCCCTAGAGCAAAGGTGGCATTTAAAAGGCTTGAACTTGAGTGGGTTAAAAATGTCCATCTGTTTCACCTTCTCGTCGGTATAGTCATGCTTTTTGACATAGTGCTGCATCAGTGCATGACTAGTTACACTTTTGTAGAAGCAGCCTTCAACTTCACAAGCGAAAGGCTTGCTCATATGCAGGCAGTTTTCTTGTTTATCGCCATTAAAAGAAGGATCCTTAACCAATGTAAGTGGCGATTCTGTCTTGTGAGGTGGTTGAGCCTTTAACTGGTGTCTCGCCAAATCAGCAGATGCTTGGTGAGATCCTAACTCAATTTTGCTTGCTGTTACTTTGGTTTGCGATATAGCATTCACAGTTTTAGGACAGGTCACCTGTGGCACTTTAGATCCTGAAGCATGTGAACTATGATTTACACTTCTAGAGGGGGTGGAATTAAGACTTAGCTGATTAAGCCCTAGCACAATTTCGGTCAACGCACCAGCCAGTTCGGTGTGACATCCATGACTACTGAGTGCTGAAGGCATTTTATCACACAGTGCAGAATTTGTAGCCTTTTCTTCAATAGACTTTGTAGGACTTTTGTCTTGACCATTATGCTCTTTCACGGGTTTAGCCTTTGAGGGCTTTTCATTTTCTACTGTTTTGCCTACTGTATTTTCTGTTTTAAACTGGCTGGGATGGACAATTTTCAAGTGCTTTTGGATCTCTCTGGCTTTGGTGAATGTCCTTCCACATTTTTCCAAGCCACAGGTAAATTTTTTACCATCAAAACACACAGCTACACAAGTCAGTAAACCCTTGGAGTCTTTGCTTTCCAAGTGTTGTGATGATGATAGGTTTGTTTGTTCATTATTTAAACATTCCCCCTTTGATCCAAAGGATGCTTTTGAGCCATCATCCTCCTCTATAACAGGCAGCAAAAGTTTCCTTTTCGCTTTCCTCTGGGCCTCAAAGTCCTTTTCTGTGAAGGCGATGCCATGGGTGTCTATGTGTTTCAGAAATTCCTGACGAGAGTAGTAAAACTTCTTGCAGCCTGGGCTGGTGCAGGTGTACGCTGCATCTCGGAAGTGCTGAGCCTCATGGTGGTATAGCTGACCCAAGTCACAAAAGGAGAGGCTACATCCTTTCAGTTCGCAGTGGTAGGACAGCCGAAAGCTATGTCTGTGCTTGTGCATGATGAGTTCATTGATTGATTCAAAACGAGCATTGCAACCCACAACTACACACGTGTAAGGACAATCTCCGTAATGTACGCGCCGGTGCTTCTGATTGTGATAGGCTGTTATAAACGTTCGCCGACAGAACGTGCACTTCTCCCGACGATTACTCATCTCAATGTAATGTTTGACATTTGGGTCCGTGTCATCGTGATCGCTCTTCAGGTGAACACCCAAGTACTTGAAAAGTTTGAAATGTTTTGAACAGTCAGTAGCGGGGCATACATAAACCTCACGATCCTGTAACTTATAGTGAGTACTGATGTAATCAAATGTGATGTAATCATCATCTGCTTCCTTATTAGGCACAATGGCAGTTGGCTCCATGACATGCTCTAACACACCAGAGGATGGGTCCAAGCGTATCTCACCAGGTTCCAAGTCTTTCAAACTACAGTCACCCGTTTCCAGCTTTTGTTCGCTTTTCACCTTATTTTTAACTTTCTTCCTTTTCAGATGATATGGAGGCATTTGGAGGTGTTTTTTAGAATGTGGCACAAACTCATCTTTGCTTACGCATTTTAGCAGGCATACAGGACATGTCCACATCCCCTTCTCCACGTGTTTTCTGGCATGATGACACAACCGTGACTCAATCACCTCCTTCTGGCATATCTCACAACGTACTTTGTACTGAAGCCACCTTCTGGATCGTTCGGAAGTCCAAAGAAGCACTTTTGAGCTTTTTCGTTGCAACATGCCTTCATCCTTCTTGTGCTGCTCACTCTTCATTTCAGAACTGCTCCATTCTTCACCATCCTCCTTTTCTTCTTCACCATCCTGCTTTTCTTCTTCAACATGCTCCTCATCTCTGTTCACCTCGGTTGGCACACTATGAACACGTTCCAACACACGACTGTCCTCTTCCTCAGGTTCCAGCCCAAGCAACTTCATACAGTAGTGCTTTAAAGTCTTCCAATCCCAGAACTCTGGGTCAAATGGCCAGTGGGCTTTGAGTGCAAGCAGCAGTTCACAGCGTAACGAATTTGGTATTATACCGTTCTCCTCGTCATACTTCTGATCTGGACGCTTGTAAAGATCCTCAAGGCCTGCAAGCACCTCGGGAGAGGGGCTTAAAAGAAAATCGGTGAGCTGGCATGCTCGCAGCACCTCCAAATCATCCAGGAGGAGACAGGCCACAGTTTTGCAGATAGTGGTTTTGGTTTCTGGATACTCTTGCCTTGGAAGCTGAAGGGCTTTCACACAAAGTTCAACAGACACTGCCAGACCAAGTTGCATTACCTGGGGGTGGGGAAGAAAGAAGAAGGAAGGAAAGAAAAAAGAAGGCATTATCAGTTGTACCACTCAACTGTATAAAGCTGATAAACAAAGAAAACCTGCAAGTAAATGAACAATCCCTCACCTCAGTCTGAATTACTCGAATAAGGAACAGCAGATGGTAGACAGTCTTTGCTATAGCCCCAAACTGGAGGCAGCGCTCTAGGAACGATTCAAGGGAACCTTCAAGCCTCCTCTGCAGCTTACTCCAAAACAGTGTCAACTCCCTGAAAAAAATGATAAACAAAAAGACAAACAACCCATATATCATTCATTTCAACATAATCTTTTAATTCATGTTTCAAGCTCTAGAGAATACAGCTGTACAGCTCAAAAGTATTAACACACACCAGGAACAGTACAGGCTTCCTTTCTGCAGCTGCTGCGTCAAATATGTGGTGCAAAGGATGAAGGCTGTGTTCTCATCACCTTCCGTCTCCATATTGCAAATGATGTCCAAAACATCCTTGCCATCCAGTCTGGAAATCTAACCAGGACAAGACAAGTGTATTAAAAAAAAAAAGTGTCTGAAAATCACACCCACTCAAATCTATTTCTGCCTTTACAAATGTACTGCGGAACATGACCCTGCTTCAACTAACTAAGCTATTGAGCATTATCACTTTACAAGCCCTTTAACAACTTTCCTCTCCTACTTGCAGATCTTCTCCTCTTATTAGAGTAGCATGACATAGACAACAAACGCATTGTGAAATTAAGTTGCTGCAACGACATGAGATGAGATGCAATAAACAAACTCTATTTTCACACTCTACAGCCCATCACAATGTTCATGGCAGAAACTTGCTATGCGATAAAGATAAAAAAAAAACAAAAAACAATTAGTTGAGCATCTCTTCTCCCAAACCACCTTCAAACTTTGGTCAGTGTGTTTTCATACATCTGCCTTTTATAAAAATAAATTTACCTCCACAATCACACAATGTGCCTATAAACAACCCAAGTCTTCTCTACAGAACTACTGCTAGTTGTGTGTCTGTCTGTTTGTGTTATGTGTATAGAAGTGTATTAAGACCACAAGCACCCAGCCTTAGATTCAGTGCCAAACCCATATACGAAGGCACAGAGTGAATTACCTCTAGAATGGCTTCCTCGCTGGGCAGTTGCTGACAGAGCTGGGTGACATACGTTTGGCGGAAGGTGGCCTGATTGGGCAACATGCTGCAGTTGCCACAGGCTTTAGTGAGGATCAGAGCCTTCTCAACCTCTCCTACTTTCTCCAGATGCTTGACCCTCATCTCCAGAAAGTCCCCTCCCTCCAGACCCAGGTAGGCATTTACTGTTAATGTAAAAATCATTTTATTGATAAATCCAAACACAATTTCAAATAAAAGTGTGTCCTGTGAGTGGGAAGATATATGACTACAATAACTAAAATATTATCCAACACATTTAAATAATAAGCTTCATATTAAAATAGCTGGTATATATAAATAATTAAAAATAATGTGTGTGTGTGTGTGTATATATATTTTTTTTTACTGTTAAAGTGGTCCCTGGCTGCAAAAAGTTTGAGAAACCCTACTACACACAATTCAGTAGGAAAAAGCATTACATAACAATTAATACTGTTTCCATTACATTAACAGTTAATACTGCAAGATATAAGCATTAATCAGGAACAGCCCTTTATGTGACACCACAAATTCTGAAACCAAGATCTCCCCAGAGAATTTCTCTCAGGCTTGACTAACAGCTTATGAAGTGAATCAGGTGTGAAGCATAGAAAAACAGTGTGCTACAAACTGCAGCTGTAAGTGTAAAACAAGGAAATGCAAAGCTGCTAACGTTCATCTGCTTCCGTGGGCTGCTCGGTGAGGAGGGCTACGAGGGCGGGGTTACTCCATGCCCCGCCCTCTCCAGTGATCTGTACCAGCGCCTGTAGGTCTGTGCTCCCGTACTCCAGCATAGCTTCATGCGCCGCCTGCAGAAACGCACATTGAATTCTCAAGTTTACATTCGACCAAAGTCACCAGAGCGAGAGAGAGAGAGAGAGTTTTTCACTGAATATTGAAATAGTTTCTCTTCTACTTTTCCTTGCAGACGTACTGAAGTATGTATCCCACCCCCAACACGTCACTCAGCTCATGCAGATCTGCTGTTACGGTCAACTGGCTGAATATGTTTTGCAACAGTGTTTACGAGCAATAAGAGCTGCAATACAGAAGTTTTATTACTGCCTTTTGAATAACAGTACATGAATGTAACTAAACTAAAGTTTAGTAATACACACACAGAGTGGGAAATATTATTCCCAAAGCACAAGTTTCTGTAAGAAAGAACACACTTCCTAAGTATAAATGGAAGGAAGAAAAAAAAACAAAAAACAAACATTTCTTTCCCAGACAGACATTCTCTTAACTTCTGCATTTTCAGTTCAGGTTTCAGTATTATTCTTACACTCTCTTCTTGAGCGGTTTTGTAAAGAAGTGGGTGCACTGAGGGTCACATCTCACCTGAACAGAGCCGTGAAACTGCAGCCAGGCTTCAAGTGGGATCTCATTCTGAGGTACGGACAGAAGTAATTCAAAGCAGCTCCTAATTAAAGCAGAACAGAGCAGCATTTAGGCAATGCTGGGAAAAAACAAATAGTCAGTAATAGAAAAAGAAAGATGGGGTGAATGTTCAGTTGACCTCATACACACGGGTTAGGGATGACTGTAAAAGATCCAAGTGAACTCAGGTGAGGAATTCAATTCATTTAAATAATAACGATAAAATTAAAAGATCTTAAATATACACAGATATGCAAGCTGTGTATCAGCTAAACCAAAATTGAATAAATAAAACTGAGTTAAAAAAAAACAAAACAAAAAAAAAAAACATCCTCTGCCCATGATGGCCTCGGGTTCTTGTTCTTGGCTGAGAACCTGTGTGGAATCTGATGTGGTGTTCTGCTGTTGTAGCCCATCGACCCCAAGGATCGATGTTTTGTGCATGCAGAGATGCTTTTCTGCTCACCACGTTTATAAAGAGTGATTGAGTTACTATATCGTTCCTAGCAGCTCAAACCAATCTGGCCATTTTCCTCTGACCTCCATCATCAACAAGGCATTTCCACCCAGAGAGCTGTCGCTCACTCAGTGATTTTTTTTGGTTTGTTTTTTGCACCATTCTGTGTAAACTCTAGAGACTGTTGTGTGTGAAAATCCCAGGAGATCAACAGTTTATCAAATACCCAAACCAGCCCATCTGGCACAAACAACCATGCCACAGTTAAAGTCACTTTTTCCCCCCATTCTGATGTTTCATGCAAACGTTAACTGAATCTCCTGACCTGTATCTGCATGATTTTACGAGCTGTGCTGCAGCTATATGAATGGCTGATTTGATAACTGCATAAATGAGCAGGTGTACAGGTGTCCCTATTAAAGTGGACTTTGTGCATTGTGACTCAGTATATAATCATAATATTAGTGTCATATCAAAACCACACCTAGGCATCATTAGAATTTCTGTCTGAACTATACTTTTTTGTAGATGTGAAAAGAGATTAGCGAGGAAAAAATAAAACAAAAAGAAATGAAGCGATACTGATGTCATTTCGTCATATTACTGAACCGCAGTGCTGATTTGTGTGACTGGCAGAAGAAGAAACGAATAAGAAGAAAGAGTGGGAGAAAGAAATTAAATCCACAATCAGTACAATCATTATTACGCAACTGACACCATCCCTCCTTAATGATCCGCCGTCAGATCTGGTGTTCTGACCTGATGTTCTCTGAAAGCAGTACTTACAGCGCAAGTCTCTTCAGCACGAGGGCCACGCTGGACGAATGGGCCGTCAGGTGTGGCCTCGCTGATGCAAAGCAGTTGATGGAGAGACAGTAGACTTCCAGCAACGTGAGTCCGTGCTCTACCGAGTTCCGACTCCCGGCGTAGTGCATGAGAGCCTGTTTGGAACAGAAAAATCATTCATTCATTATTCAGCTTACTGCAGGCCACCTGAGTTAGTGCTCATGGTCCTTAATGTAAACCTACAGGCTTTTCTCTTCACCATGAGAAACCAAGTGCATGAGGCTAAAGACTGAGTGTGTTTGTGCCAAAGTAACTGTGCGTATAAACGAAACACACCTGACATTAGGGATGCACAATTAATTATTAATTGAAATCATATGTTTACTTCTTCAATTAATCAAACATTTAAAAGTAATGCAGTGAGTTCACTGGTTGGTTAATAGTGCATTAATTCATGGGTTCCCTGTTCACAGTGTCATTGTGTTAAGACGATTAACATTAACATCAGCAAGGAGCACTATTCAAGAGTGTTGGATATTTGAAGGAATAAAGACTCATGCCTTACAACGTGAAAGACTGTATCTGAATTGCTAAATATGATACGCAAGTAGAAAAGTATGACGGAGCTTGCTGTTATGTGACAACAGTCAAGGACAGAGTGGTGTGATGTGATGTGGCACAACACAAAGTGGAGTTATTGTTACCACCCTGTAGTTGATTGCTTTCCAATAACTGCACATCCCAAACTGTTTTATTCCTCTGATGACACAATTTACCAGCCTTAACATTTTTTCTTTTAATTAAAGAACACCAAATCATGCTTCGTTATCCGTTTATATATGATGTGGACAAAAAAGTTAGTTCCTGTTATTACTTATATATATATACTAAAATTACTTTGATGATTTTTACAGAATAGCCAACACTAATCCAGCGGTCAGACAGCAGTTAAAATAACCGCGACACACGCTTTAGTGAGGCAGAAAATCAAGGAGCCACATTTCCTCTACTACAAAACACAATAATGCATCTGCACAAGCAGAGCTCTAACAGAGTTCTACAGAGCACAGTTTACATCCAGCCAGTGCCTTCTGAGGCTGCACAAGTGTGTGCATTACACAAATAATCCATAAATCCCACTGCCTGTTATGCAGGAAAACATTCAGATTCAATTTGTCAGTTTAGATCACTGAATTTTACTAATCTAGCCATGGGGGTCACAGTCCAGTGACTTCTGTGCCGGTCCCAAGCCCGGATAAATAGAGAGGGTCGCGTCAGGAAGGGCATCCGGCGTAAAACGTTGCCGAATTTAATCATGCGATTCGTCAGTACTCTGAATTTCAGACCGGATCGGTCGAGGCCCGGGTTAACAACGACCACCGTTGACCTACAGGGCGCCGGTGGAAATTGGGCTACTGTTGGTCAAAGACGTAGAGGAGGGAGGAAGCTAGTGGGTGTGGGTGTTGAGGATGCAGAAGATAGGGATAGGTGGAGATTGATGATTCGCTGTGGCAACCCCTGAAGGGAAAAGCCAAAAGAAGAAGAAGATGATCACTGAATTTTACTCTCTGTAATTTAGCTTGTTGAAATTCTGCCACCAAGCCAGGTCTATCCCATCCTGCTGCACAACACGCATTGGATTATTTGCATGCGATTTAAATATGACTCATTCACCGTACACTTTAAAACACAACAGCCACTCGTAAGGAGCCATATCTCGCAATCCTAACAATGACTCATTATCAGACACTTCAACATCACTGTACAGAAGACACCCTGCTAATGAGCTGCCAAATTCAGAAGAGGCTGTGTGTGAGGAAATCCCTGATTGACCATTTTCACCTCGAACCATCTGCTCTGTGACACACTGATTGGACCTTCGGGATCAGAGCGGATGTACCTTGGGTGACAGTGCGATTTCCCCCCCGGCTCTTAAACTCACACCACACACACACACACACACACACACACACACACTCCCCTTTGACAAAAGATTAGCCTACATGCTAGAAATAGAGAACAGATTGTGGTGCTGTTTAACCATCAGGGCTATTCTAAAGAAGTCTGTGACTATACCCTGAGCACAACAGTTTCAATAATGATGGATAAAATGACATGGATCAATATGTTGTACTTAAAAACACATCACATTCCACTATTTAGAGCTTGCAGGATCTCCAGGCGTCTAATTCAACATACACTAGTTATGATCACGTGTTTAAATACAATGTCAACCCAAAAGTGGAAGCCCTTGTTCTATTATTAAAAGCGGATGTAATTTTCCTCAACATTACATCATCCATTAAGTTAAAAAAAAAAGTTTTATTTACCGAGAGAAGAAGCAACAAAAATGTCAATACTCTGGCTTAGTTGACCCTGAAATATCAACACTGTTAGGAGTCAGGGTGGTGATAACAGAAGACAGCTCTACCATACACACGTTTATTGATTTTGACAACACTAAATTTAAGGCTTTTTAAAAACTGTAAAATTAACAGTTTACAATTTTAACCCTTTGGAGTCTGGGGCTTTCTTGGCTGTTTTTGTAAGCTTTTAACATACTGGCAATGCAAGTATTAGGTATATTTTTTCCCATAGCACTACCTACCCAATATGACCATATTATTATTTTTTTTCACCTAAACATATTACATGAACACACCAGATCCTAAAACACAAACAAACTTGAACAAACAAACCTAAAAACCTGATCCAACTTTTTTCCGTACTTGTTAATACACCAGAAAAATGACAAACGATGTGCCAGGGTGTCAATTTTTATATCAAATTTAATTTACCATATCTCCATTTCTACATTGTCTATCAACACCAAAAAAAAAAAAAAAAAAAAAAATAAATAAATACTGAAGTGTCAAGACAGCATTTTTGAAAGAAGTTGGCCATATTGCTTAGAATGACATCATTACTGCTGTCAGAAAATGACACATCTTAACCAGTGTGTGTTAAACATTAAACTGTTCTAATAAGATATCACAACTGATATCACGATAGTCCCATGACATTTGATCGATCTTCGCCGTGGCCAGCACTCGTTAGGAGCATGCACGAATCACAGTGTGAATGAACTACAGAGCGTCAGTTTGAAGAGTTTTTGTTCCTCTTATTGTAAATTTAAAGTAGGGCACAAATCTCTTGCTGAGGCAGATTAGATGCAAAAGAGTGATATTTGCACAATGAAAAGCAGCAGGTGGGCTGCATCAGGTTGTAATCTCAGTGGGTCTGTCCTACAGAGACACCCGTGAAGAGAGACAGAGCGCCGCGAGGAGGACACGGCACCTGGTGAAAGAGGCACCAATCGAGACAACAGAACAAACCTCTGAAATCATGGCACGGCTGCTCAGAGCTGCTGAACTTGTTTTCTGAATCTCACAATTCAACAACTGCATCCGCTCGCTGCCGTTAGTCTGCTTGCTCGTCTACTCAAATTCCTTACACACTCGGTAATGTGCACTACATCCTGTACTCCCATTCAACTCTACTGCTCATGATTACAACTGGTTCTTTACTTACTGGAGGGCATACAATCTTCCTGCTTATCTCACACACACATCTACACTGTGTTGTGTGTGTGTGTGTGGTTCTTACTTATCCTGTCTATTATGTATATATATTTATAAAGAATGAGAATTTCTACACTTGATTTCTGATTCCTATAATCTCCCTCACAATCAGTAACCAACAGAACCTTTCGCTGTTTTTAAACACATGACACTACTTGTATTACATCATTTCCTTTACAATGTCCGATTTAATGCCACAGCTTGAACAGTAGTCATAATCTGATGTTGTTTAAGAGCCAATGATCACACATTTGACGATATTTAAAAGTGGATCATGGGCTCTTAATCACCTAACACAAGTCTACTACAAGACAGGTTTAAACATTTTAGTCAAATGACCCATCAATTACACACTTTATTTTTTAGGAACTTCTAATATTATTCCTCAATGGGATTTTTTTTTTGCAGAGCAAGAGAAATCGAGAATTGAACTTTACTTGAACTAGTAATATTATACACTAGCTCTGTGCAAGTATATTTGTGATGTTATTGTCACTTACTCTTGCAGCTGTACTTGTACAGTCATGCAGTAATTTTCCTGTAGCTTGCCAAGACCCTTTTACACAGGAAATCGCATATCTGGGGCATTTTCTTTTTTTTTTGAGGGAAGCTGTCCGGGGCCCAGTCCGGGTGTGGGGGCCAGGAGAGTTTGAAATCCATCTGAAATACGTCTACTTGGTCACACTATGATGGTCAAAAATGTAGGCATATGCATCGTTTACAGTTAAGTTAATATTTCCCCTAAGTGCTATAGTACTTTCATTCATGCACAGCTGATAAAATGTCAGGTGCACAAAAAAAAAAGAAAAAAAAAAAGGAAGAAGGAACACTTAACTCCAAGAAGCAAATTTAGTTCTTCCAGTGAAAATAAAATATCACTGTATTAGGGGTTATAATCTGATTATCTGATTATGCGTTACATTAGTACCGTAATAGATTTTGGTATTAAAATCCCAATTTTTTTTTTTAAACCCTTAAAAAGAAGTTCTGTTGCAATTTAGTAGCGCGTCATGTTTTACCCAGCGTTTTGTTCAGTGCATGACTGATAAAGAATAATCCCAAACCACACTGCAACTCCACATCCACATAAACTCTGGCACAAAAACATTTTCCCTTGTTTTGCGGGGGTTAAACTGCTGACTCTCTGCTGTCTATTAAAAAGAGGAAACTTCTGTGTTTTAAACTTTTTAAAGAGATCCGATCTGGAGCTTGGCTTGCTACGTGACTAATATCACACACACCTGCCTTAGTGAACTTTGGAAAGTTGTACCTGCACCAAGCAAAGAGGGGAAGAGAAAAAAAAGCAAGAAACAGAAGATCATGGCAATAATCTGATGGGATGCACAGATTAAACACACACAGTCGCCCCACCCCGCACTCACCAACTGGCCTCCCCAATACACACACACACACACGTTATATATATATATATATATAGTGTATATGTATATATATATGTATTGTATATATATATTACACACACAAACACACAATGTAAACCACACAACAATGTAAATGTTTTACATAACGTTAATCTTACAACAGCATATATTTGCCATCTAAAGTCTCCACGGTTGGCATTAAAAGACATTACAGAATTAGGTGGAAATGTCAATTAAAATGCATGGGATTAAAATAAAAGTCAGGAAACGACAGTGCAAGCTGTGGACCAATGCATGGCACACTGGCTCCTCAAACTCTTGTTGTGCTCGGGGGGTCTTCAAAACTACAGCCATAACTAACGATAAATAATAAATAATAAAATAAACCAGCCTGCATTTGGAGCCACGGTACGAACTAGCAATACGAATAGCTTAAAATAATTTCTCTTCTAAAAAGCACACTCAAAATAAAATGTTAATTTGTTCCCCTTCAGCTGCAGCAGCATAGTTTAGCTTGCTAGTAGCGTTTAGCTAACATTAGCCGACTCGCTAATGTGTGAAACAATTCACCGTTTCACTGCGTCGTGGTTTGTTTGGTTTTCTTTTTTTTTTTTTTTTTTTTACCTGACAGAAGCTGTCGCAGTACTCGGTGGACGAGGCCTCCGAGATGTCTCGCTGTCTCAGGGCGGCCTCGAGGTGCTGCAGCGTCGCCTGCAAGCTCTCCATGGCGTAAAACGTGTCCTCGTCCGCCCAGCCTTGGCCACTGCGCTCCAAATCCCCGTCTGCGCTCTCGTCCGCCATCTTCACTGTTGGCCCCGGCGCGTACGCAGTCAGCAGGTCACGTGATCACAGCCAACGTTAGGCCCGACTCAGAAGTGGGGGAGCCCTCCGAGTGGGAGGGGCCGAGCTGCGTCCAATCAGATAAGGGGGTCCTCAGTGACCAATAGGAAAGCACGCGAAGTAACACCCCTGGAGTTTGGAGGTTAGGCCACGCCCACTATGGGGCACTGTGGCTTCCCACCTACGAACGCCGTGTAATTTACACAATGCTTTGGAGGGAAAAATAAATAAAAATACTATTTTGTATTTCTATTTCATTAGTAAACCATCTGTAGTTGATTTATTTTTCAAAACCAATAAGAAGTTTAATTGCTTCAACCTTTTTTTTCTTCAGAAAAACTGAAGAAAAACCCTGTTGCACCTTTATAGCAGCTGCATAAGATATTCTGTTTTTCTTTCAATGCATAACTGACACAGAATAATCCCAAACCCTAAAACCACATACAGTCACTGGCCTCTTTAATAGGAATACCTGTACGCTTGCATATTTATGCAATTATCCAATTAATAAGAGTTTATTGTTATATGCAGAGTAAAACAGGCAGTTACGCTGGATAGTGAGATTCTGTGTATCTGTACAAATAGTGTTATAAGATGCACTGTGATGTGGGCTGTGATATATATTACAAGTATGATATGAAATATACTACAAGTACTAATGTGAAGTAGGTAAGATGTAGTGCAATAGTAAAGACAATAAAATGGCCACAATCATACAGGGGTACAGGTGTTCCTATTAAAGTGGCTGGTGAGTGTACTATGCATTAGATGTGTAACCATACATCAAAAAAGGGGATTCCTTAGTGACCAATCATGAAGCAAGAGCAGTTTGAGGTTAGGCCTCACCCACCGGGGGGATAGATTACCTGAGCAGCCTTCCCACCCAGAAATGCAGCTTTATTTACATCAAGCTATAGCTTCGGGGAGAAAGGGAAATAAGCATGGCCTATTTTGTATTACTGTTTTATTTCTTTTTAGACTTATTTTATTTCTTTTCAGAGGATGGGACAGATTTTCTTGACCATTCCTGGCTTGCTCATTAGGGAGAAAATCTCTACAAATAAAAATGTAATTAAAGTCATTTAATTGAGTCAGATAAAACAAGGCTTATTGTGGCCTGGCCTTTAGTTTTCACAATTCTTTCTTTGTCAGTTTTGGCATCAAAATGATTTCAGAATATATTCAGATTTCTTCTGCCAGTGATACAATACACTAACTAAACTGACACCGTGAACTCATTTCCTTTAATATTCAAATGAATACACACAGCAGTTAACAGCTACATTGATGGAAACAATACGTTTCTACCATTTTGAATTTAAAGCATTTCTCTATACAGCAATGTGAATTTCTATCACATCATTATTATTACTGTGTTCAATATGCCATGGTATTGTTTATATTTTCTTCAAATTATAGTGCAGGAGGTAAGCACTTCTTGCCTTTTATATAAATCTAAATTGGGGTAGTGAAAATCTCAGTCAAGTCCTTCCCCAAATCTCTCCTGTACAGCCATCTTTCACTTCTTTCTGGTCAGAGGATGGAAAATTAGGGTTGAAATATACTTAATGTGCAAATATGAGTATTTGTGCACTTTTATGGCTCACATAATCATCCATATAGCTTTTGTACATCTGATCTGGAGGGTCCACTAGCAACACTGGGTCATGTCAACCTACAAAATGTTAGCAAACTGTTCGTTTTCAGAATTTATACCACAGCGCTGTTAAATTCCTGATTCTGATTAGTCAGAAGGTGTTGGTTAATTTTCTATAAAATCAGCTTTTATAGTTGTTCATATGCAGTAACATTTCTATAGTAATGTTTGTTGTTATTTATATGGCATACCCTCCACTTAAACAGATTAAACCGTGTATAATTGTTGCTTTTGTGATGAGATGTTTATTAAGCATTTTTGGAAGGAGTCTCCAGTGTCAGTGCTTTGTAACAGTCTTGTGGTAAATCTATTTCTTTACGTTTTCTGACACGAGTAAGTCTTCAGTACAGAGAGCTCTGCGGTTTCTCTGCAACAGACAAGCTGCTTTTTTTGTCGTATAGCAGTTATTTCTTTCTCATGATGTTTCGAGTTTATTTGTATAAGTTTTTGTATATCTATAAGTTATACAAATTAAGTTATATTCCATCCATCCATTTTCTGTACTGCTTATCGTACACAGGATGCCTATCCCCGGGGACTCAGGGATACTTGGGGATGGGGTGCCATCCCATCATAGGGCACAATCACACACACTACATACAATTTAGAGGTGCCAGTCAGCCTGCGATGCATGTCTTTGACCCGGAGAAAGCCCCAGAAGCACGGGGAGAGCAGGTGGGAATTAAACCCCCAACCCCGGAGGTGCAAGGCAAACATGCTAACCACTAAGTCACCATGCCTCCCACAAA
>JAKKZN010000010.1:4249208-4259569 GCA_033441825.1 Pangasius elongatus
TGATGAAATAAATGTCTCTGTTTCCTGGTTATTCTGTTTACAGGCTGTTCAGGTGCCTTGGCTCGTGAGTTGGCTAAAGTCTACCCTGCTTCCACACTGACGGTCCTGGACTTGCCAAAAGTCATCCAAACGGCCCAGAAGCACTTCCGTCAAAGTGATGACACCATCAAGTTTCAGGAAGGTCAGCTTCTGTGTTCTGTGCATGAACTGTGTATATGTACAGTTAATAATAAGAATAAGAATAAGAATAAGAATATATTATGTGTATATAGCACCTTTCTAACACTATAGGTCTCTGTACATACACATAAAAAAACATTGTTCCAAAAACTAGTGGAAAGAGGAAAGTTTTGGTAGAAAGGGTCCATTTTAAGTTGACTTTAAAAATAGAGGAAGAAAGTGCAGTCATGAAGGTCCTGGGGGATGCCATTCCATAGTTTGGGGGCTATGGCACTGCCCCACTAATGTCAGTCTGGTCTTGTGTACTACCAGCAAACCAGAATTGGTGGACCTTAAACTCCAAGCAGGACCAAATGTAATTGGACAATTGGCTGCTCAGCTGTTCCATGGCCAGGAAACATTTCCTCATCATTTCACTTACAAGTAAGCAGATAAAAGGCCTACAGTTGGTTTCAAGTGTGGCTTTTGCATTTGGAATCTGTTCTTTCACTGGTGAAGAAAAAATCCCTTCACAAGAGTTTGCCAGATCAAGAACACCCGCCAACAACCAAGTGAAGACTTCACCAGAGTAAACACAGAGGGTTTACCACAAGATGTAAACCACTGGCAAGCCTCGAAAACAGGAAGACCAGATTAGAGTTTGCCAAAAAATCAACTTGAAAAGCCTGTACAGTTCTGAAACAACACCCTATGGACAGATGAGACAAAAATCAACTTGTACCAGAATGATGGGAAGAGAAGGGTATGGAGAAATGAAGAAACTGCTCGTGATTGGAAGCATACCACCTCATCTTATGGCATGGGAATGTATGGTTCTCCCTTGTATTTATTGATGATGTGACTGCTGACAAATCAGCAGGATGGATTCTGAAGTATATAGAGCTATATTATCTGCTCGCATTCAGTCAAATGCTTCACATTCATTGGAAAGTACTTCGCAATGCAGAAGATCAATGACCTTTTTTAAGGCAAAGAAGTGGAATGTTGTGCAATGGCCAAGTCATTTACCTGACCAGGATCCAGTTGAGCTGCATTTCACTTGCTGAAAGCAAACCTGAAAGCAAAATGCCCAAAGAACAATCAGGAACTGAAGACAAGTGCAGTAAAGGCCTTGCACAGCATCACCAGGGGAGAAACCCAGCACCTAGTGATGTCTGTGTGTTCCAGACTTCAGGCAGTCATTGACTGCAAAAGGTTTATAATCAAGTATAAAAAATGATCATTTAATTTATGATCATTAGTTTGTCCAATTACTTTTGGTAGCTTTAAAAAGGGGGAGACCACATATAAAAAGTCTTGGATGTAAATACCGTCAAATTATGTAATTATCATATTCGTTATTTAATTTCAACTCAGATATACTGTGGTAGACATCAAAAATAATCTTCAATGTCCAAATATTTACGTACTTGACTGTTTGATTTTTTTTCCTTTTAAATCTCCAAGGGGAAGTTTTGGCACTAGCGAAGAACACATTAAATACACAAAATAAATACACATGCACATATTTACACACAGAGTGTAAAGACTGTGCACAAGGAAGACAAAGTGCAGAAACACAACATTGACAACACTGATAAAACCTTCACATTCAGTTTGTGAGGGAAATGAGGCTTTAGTTTTAATGGGAAGGAAGATTCACATATAGCAAAAACATTAAGTGCTAAATTAAGCAACATATGGTGTTTTGCATGTGGGTAATTATTGTATAATGAAATTATATCCGTTTGTTTTGCAAATACAGTATGTTCAGAGTGGAACAGTATTATAATCCACATAACATCCCCCCTTTCTTTTGCAGTTAAAATAATTGTTTACACTGATAAGGATCTTTTGCTGGGTGCATTAATATAATGTTTAAACAGCCATTAACCTAATGCATATTGTGTGTGTGTGTGTGTGTGTGTGTGTGTGTGTGTGTGTGTGTAAAGTCGAATTGTTTAAGGAAGACCTCCCTGCTGCTGATCTGTACGTCCTAGCAAGGATCATTCATGACTGGAAGGAGGAGAAAAGTATGACGCTGCTGAGGAAGATTCACGCGGCCTGTAATTCAGGTGCGCACAGGAGATCTGCATCATGTGAGAAGGGCAATGCTAACATGATAAAGTCTTAGATACTTGCATGAAGATGGTCGTTTCATAAGCTGTATTGTGGATTACTGGGTTAGTATCACATTTGCACTGAGTAGAGCAAAGTGTAAGTACAGTTAAAGGAATAGTTCAGTGAAAAATCTATTTTACTGTCTTCCACTTAACCCAGATCTAGCTGATCAGCCAAGACATGTTCGGTGTCTGGCATTTGCTATTTTAATTTTGCGAAGGAGCTGCAATTCTTATGATTTCACATGAGTTTTATGAGCTGTGTAATTTTGAAATACACAGTGTTGTAAAATAGCATTTAGAGTCTGTGTATACAGATGTGATTTGGAAGTGGAACTGTATTATCATCTTTATAACTTCCAGTTTTCAGTACGATTCCGCCTTCAAACTTTGGGACGGTCTATCTCGCGGTAGTAGCGACACAGAAGTGTGCAAAAGAAGAAGGTGATTCTGCTTGTCAGAGACAGTTGAAGTGTTGATATTTTGTTCATGTTTATAGATTACAGGAAGTCAGATTGTGTCCTGAATCACATCGCTAAGTCTGTGTGAAGACCTGGATGTGGTTTGATGTGTTAAAAAAAAGATTTTTGATGAGACTGACTTCCTTTATTTGTTAGCTACATTAGCCTGGCAGCTCCAGTACAAAACCGACACTTGCCTGACAGACTATATTTGAAGTAAGGGGGAGATTGTGTTCATTTACACTCAGTGTTGCTACCTTTATTTTAAGGCATGTACTGTCAGCGTCAGGCACTCTGTCCACAGGATCTGCAGCGTCTAATTTCTTTCGTACACTTTTCTGGCCTCAAGCTTCAGGATCTTGATCTGGTTGCAGTCTGATTGGCTTTCTGTACTTCCATGTATACTCACAACAAACTTTTAAATATTGTGACACAATGCACTTTTTTGGAGCACGATATCATCGATGGACAGAAAGAAAAAGGTTCATGGAATTCTGTTTATAAAAGTTATTAAAGAGTTAAATAAGTGGTTCTTGGCCATGTTTATGATGAAACGTATCAGAGACCATGTTTCATGTCCTTTTCTCACTTTGTTTTTGTGGTTCTCTCACTTTCAATAAAGCACTAATAAGTCACAGTACTCTCTTTCACTGTGTGTGTGTGTGTGTGTGTGTGTGTGTGTGTGTGTGTGTGTGTAGGTGGAGGTATTCTGCTGGTAGAGGCTATGCTGTTTGAGAACCGTAGAGGGCCCCTCATGGCTCAGCTCTTCTCCCTGAACATGCTGGTTCAGACAGAGGGGAAGGAGCAGCCTCCCTCTCACTACACACACATGCTCACGGCAGCTGGCTTCACTGACGTGCAGGTGTGCAGGACGGGCAAATCGTACGACGCCATCCTCGCTCTCAAATAACCACACACACGCGCTGTATCGATGCGGTATAATGTTTCCTCTGCTGTGCGAAGTTGTCGCTATCCAGAACTGCAGAGAGGAAGCCCTGTATTTGGAAACATTTNTTTTAGCTGATGAAGTCAAACTGATGGGACTGGGATCAGACTAGGGATGGACTGAAGATGCTTTAAACAATGTGTATAATGTAGACAATCATTGGCAGAATTCAGCAACAGCCTTTAAATGACTTTGGAGTAATCTCCAAACTGTTAACTGTAATTGTGCACACACACTAAAGATGCAGTGGATAGACATTAAAGAGATTAAACTCAAGACGTTTTTCTTACTTCAGTTTTCACATTTCCAGCCTGAAGTCCTGCACGTCCTCTTTTAAATACGAGCAGCATTATTATTGTAGTGACTGGAATTATATCTGTACATATTTTCCACATATTTTTATTTCCCTCAATTCACTGATTACCTCGATTCACTGATTTGGATCCTGTGAAAAGAAAAAAACTGTGATGTTTATAATATTTCATGTTATTATTATCTTTTATGTATTAAATGCACTAGACTGGTGGATGCATGTTAAGAAATAATTACTCCTTTCACACTTATGTGTAGTGATTATTGATCACAGTGATTAGTGATTATTATTAATAGTGAGTATTATAGCATGTTTCTGTGCGTATGAACTGAGAGGTTCAGTGTCAGTGTTTGCATTTTGCAGAAATACAGTGCTTGGGAATTACTAATATGTGTCTTTAATTAATATCAACAGACAGTATTTGTGTACTATCATATTTGCTGTCCTGCATGTCTGATAAAAATCACATTTCTTTGGTAAACAGTTAACAGTTAGCTAACACACAAACACTGAATTTATTGCAACCACCTTTCCTATATGTAGTTTCCCACTGTGAAGAAATGTAGTCCAAGAACTATCATAACCAGCATTTTCTAATAACATAACACAAAAAAGGAAAATATGCTGTTAGTCATCTGCGGTGTCTGTATTTCTATTAACAGTTCTGCTGGTGTTTGGAAAGAAAACCTCCACCTGGAAGCACATTAAATCTGTTTATACTGAAGTGTTTGTGATCTGTTAGTGATTCCCGTGTGAATTTGTTAGTGATCTTGTACTTTCTTATTCTTGTGTGAAGTCACAGCGCAATTACGATGGTGTTTAAGAGGAGAAAACAATTCAAACATACGAGATAACAAGAAGGAAAAAAAAAGAGCGAGTGCTTCTTTTCTCACTCATCATTTTCCAGTGATTTTTGACATTTACATTTATGGCACTTGGCAGATGCTCTTATCCAGAGCAACTTACAGAGGTGCTTTGAAGTCTCTATCAGTAAATACAACCTGACACTGGTTCACTAGGTCACGGACTGTGAATACCATCAGTCTGTAAACTCTGTTGGGGAGGTAATATAGGAAGAAATGCACACAGAAAACGCTTTTTTTTTTTAAAATAAAGAGGTAATGTTGAATGTCATGTTAATGATAAATTCAGCGTAGAACTAGAGGAGACTGCAAACGTGGACAAACTTAAAGTGCTGAGGAGATCAAGGAACTTTCGTCTTCACTCAGAAGGTGAGAGACCTGGACAGGCTGAAGAACTAAAGCGCTGCTGCATCACTCTCTTTGGGTAGAGATGAGTTCCCACTGATTCACTACCAGCAGGTAGGCAATTAGGACGGGTAATATAGGACAAACAATATGTCAATGAAAGAAGTTAAAACTAAAATAAAAATCTTAGATGCCACTGAGTATCAGATATTGATTATAAACATTAATGAGCAAGTCGTTAAGGGCGGATTTGAAGTAAATAGAGAAGTCAGAAATCAGCTGGAACCTGAGCGCCCTCTAGTGGCGAGGGATAAAAATAACAGAGGGCGCGTCGTCAGTGAAGTGAGTAAACATGTTTAAATAAATAAATAAACAAACAAATAAATAAATACGTTTTATTAAATTGTTAATACATATTAAATATTAAATAAATTTCATTAATATGAATTCATTTTATAAAATCAATACTCTTAAATTCAGCTCAGATGCAGCTTTTGCAGTATTTTGGTATTATTAATAAGCTTTTAAACTTTCAGCTTTTATATTTACAGGAGCAGATAAACAACTCGACTCCTATTCATAACATATTATAGTATATTAGAGTCGGTCACGTGATCCTGTGTACTACTGAAATAAAATCATGCATACTTCATGCTTTTTTGAGAGATAAAGAAAATTGACAAATAAATTCTCAATTTTATTTGCTTACAGCTGTGTTGTAATTTCTTTTCCTGCTTTATATGCAGATTAGATTAAGTTAAGTTACATCCAGACTGCTAGACACCACTGAACTGCGAGGGTGTGTCTGTTATTATCAAATTAATTTTATACGATTTAGTCAGGAATGTTTTGCAACCAGTCTCACCTTCTGAGTTTGTAGCCACTTATTATTTTTTCATCTTCAATATCTAAGAAAAAATCATTACAATGATCAAAAAGGAACTTTGTGGGTTTTTTTTTAAATTTTATTTACAGACATCAATCAATACTATTCAGTGTGCTGTTCACACACTGAGATAAAACAGGATATCATTTACAAACCCTTTGAACTGTTTTCATTCCTTTATATACATTAAACAGTTTTAAATGATAGATGATAAGTTTTTCCATAAATATATTTACTAATATATGGAATATATGTTTTTCCAGAAATAAATTTATATTAAATTTATATTTAATATATACTATTATTGTCTTACAAAGAAAAAACATTTTGTTCGAAAGCTCAAAGGGCCTAAAAGACAAAAAAAAAGAAAAAAAAGAAAAAGAAAAAGAAAAAAAAACCCGGAAGTAACTAGAGAGTTGCTCCTCTCGGTCCTCGACAGGGCGCGTAAACTCTCTTTGGTTTGAGGAGCAGCGCCCTCTAGCGGCGGCGCGCAAAACCACTGAGTACGTAACTTGTAATTGTTTGTGTGTGTGTGTGTGTGTGTGTGTGTGTGTGTGTGTGTGTGTGTGTGTGTGTGTGTGTGTGAGAGAGAGAGCGAGAGAGAGAGAGAGAGAGAGAGAGAGAGTGGGGCGGGGAGGCGAGGCGACGATCTGCTTGCTAGCACCGTGCCGCCCGAACTCAAACTGTAAGCAGCAGCGCAGCTCCATCGCTTAGCTACACGGAAACGCCAACGCAGGAGCGGCGACGTCTTTCTCTCCGTGCAGGTAACACAGCCATGTTTCACACATTTACCGTGTTTTCACAAAGCGCATGAAAGGCACATTTAGGACGCTCGCTTTGCACCATGCGTTCGCTGTTTTTTTTTTTTTTTTTCTTCTCCAGGATTTCCGTGAGCTTTTTTCCGAGTGCAGATGGTCCGGTGGTGGAAACGTAGTACGTCATTAAAATGGCGCCAAAAGATTAAGTTCATGGGGCAATAAAATCCCGTCCGATACAAATATTAGCATGATGTGACCTCCACACTGCGCTTAGACGGAATTTCCTCCATGAGAGAGGCGAGGATTTGTGCAGTTATAGTGCAGCTAACAGAGAGAGAGAGAGAGAGAGAGAGAGAGAGACACTGCCTGCCTGCCTGCCTGGTGTGTTTGTGCCAACTCAGATGTGATAGAGCTCCAGCTTCGCTCTCACATCAGCCGCAACAACACATTTGTGGCGCATTAAAACTCAGGTGTAAACTTGTTCGGCCACAGCGCTGTGAAAGCCACATAAACACAGCGGCGGCTGCTGTTGTTTATTTTCCTTTAAATCCTGAACGTGTGTGTGTGTGTGTGTGTGTGCGCGCAGAGTTGGCGTTAGTTTGACTCCTGGCTTGGCGTCTGTCAGCGCTAAATAAGCGCACGGTGCTGGTAGACCCCAGCCCTGCTCTGACCAGTGACCCGACAGGGGAGCACTTCTCTCTCTCAGGCTCTTGCACAGTCACTTTTAATAATTTGTTTACTAATCAACCCCAGGCTGAAGTAACGTTAGACGAGCTCCGGCGAATACGCACATTTCTCCATGTTCTTCTTTAAGTTGCCTGAAGCTAACTGTGTGACCGATTTTATTCCCAACTCTTTATGCACGCGATATTTTCTACAGAAAAAAATGCAAATCGTATCGAAATGTTGTTTTTTAAAATAGGAATTAATGTTGTTGCTAATTTTGGTCGGGCATCACAACGGGCAGCTATGGATGTGTCAGGGGGCGTGGCCTTTTAGGAATCTTTCGCTGTGTCTGTTTTTAGCCAGGAAGCCTTTAGCACCGATCTGTACATTTAACGGCTTATTTTCTAAACTTTGCTTTAATTCACTTCTGAGTTCTGTGTATTGTGTGTGTGTTTGATGGACCACGTGACTCTTTATTGTTTTTTTTTGGTTTTTTAAACTCATATTTGGGAATAATAAAGCTTGTCCAAACTCTGGACTAACGGAGACTGATGCTTTTCCCCTCCGGGTTTGTAAACAGCGGCTGTGGCCGAAACATCAGCGCGAGACCGCTGTTTTATCCTGGTGATGATGGTTCTAGAGTATTACGTCATCCGGCCGCTGTAGCCAATAGTCGGCTCGCCGAAGGGTCACGTGACCCAATCAAACTGTTCCCGCTGTTTGTGATGTGCAGAATAAACTGGGTGTTTTTTTTTTTAATACAATTAAATGTAGACTCTGTATTTTAATTACAACTTATAAAGAGTTTATTGAAATTACTACAGTCTATTGACAGGTGAGTCTGCTTATAATAACAACAACAATAATAATAATAAAAACAATGTTATTATTATGATTATGATTATTATTATTATTATTATTATTATTATTATTGATTTGTTTACTTACTTTCTTACTTTGTGGATCAGTTTTTTTACTATGATGTCCATATTTTAACTACAACATAAAGTTGACTTATTTATTAAAAACCACCTCCATCAATAGACATGTAAATTTGCTTATAATAATAATAATAATAATAATAATAATTTCATGGGTACATTTAAGTGTTTTAGGGTTACAAAAAAGATTTTCAGTACTTTAAAAATATGATATTCCTTAAGATCTGACACAGATGAATTTGTACATTTTATTGTCACTTTTAATATATTTTAATTAAATATTTGTAATGTAGTTATTCTGAATAAAATCGTTGCTCTTAAGAACTTCGTCGCTCGAATTTAGATTATTTTTTATTTTAAATAAGTATTCAAAATTCTGTATCCATGTTTGACTCATAACTTTAATAAACTTTAACTTTATTAATATTTTTATTGAAATATTGCAGATGTAAGAAACAATTTAATCACATGCAGGATTATTTCTTCTTCTTCTTCTTCTTATTATTATTATTATTATTATGTGTACTCTGTGAGGTGTAAATAAAACTGTAATAACTAAACTTTATGCATTTATCTGTACATTTAAGTGTGTTTTAGCGTGAGGTATAAAAACAGTAAAAAGAAAAGGTAATATTTCTAAAACTACACCACTTTCATGACTTGTGATTTTAACTGAAAGAGTGACGTTAGATTTGCAGCGTGGGCCGTTATTCTGAATGACAGTTTTATCTTTATCTTCTCCCTTAATATGACTCCATCTTCCTCTAAAAATCAAACTGAACGTTTCGTCTTTGACCCATTACATCTTGTTCACTGTGTCACAAGATAACAAGCCGTGTCTAATATACTGCTGCTTCTTTTTGTGCTAACTTTAGAGTAAAGCACATTGCTGGGAGACTGACGCTCATGTTTAAGCTCGCCTGTACAGCGAGTGTTGGATTAAACTGAAACTGCAATGCCATTCATTTAGTTTGTAATCATTGCAGTGAAACTAGTTTGGCGAGTTATTTGGAGAGGCGGCTGCTGACCATGAAGCGAAGCCGTGTTCCCAGCACCAGCGAGGAGTCCGATAATGGAAGTAAGCACTTTCTGTTTTCGTTTTCATCTTTCTTTTTCTTTTCTAATGCTTTTCTCTCTCTATGTACTCTTCTTCATTCTTTTCTTCACTTCTTCTGCTTTCTTTCTTTTCTTTTCTGCTCACCTTGAGTCCATCTCCCGTCTAATAATGGAGAAGGTTTTAACTTCTTATACTGCGTATCTTTGTCATTATAATAGAGGAAGAAATGTTAGAGGCTTTTCAAACCCACATGTGCATGAAGGGCCATGAGAAGACGTGCGCAAGCAGATGTGAAGGAAGTGAGCATCTTGACACACACTCAGATGAAGAGCCAGGTCAGGAGGTGTGATCAGTGCGGTCACTTCACAGACTCACTCTGTATGTTTCTGTATGTGTAGAGGTTTGGTGTTCTGCTTAACTCTGGACAGTGATTAAGATCATTCAGCCAGTGAGTATGATCCTCTGTAGATATCTTAATATGTCTGCTCGGTGTTACTGAGGTGTGGTAGGGTCATGGGTCCTAGGATCCCCCACTTCATGACTTGTAAATTCCCCTGATCTGATGCACTTGATTCAAATTCTGGACTTGACTCAGCGGTGCTTAAACATACACATAATCTACTACAATGCCAGTTTAGTGTTTACTCTGCTGTAGCACACCAGCTTCAGCTTAAAAAACAAAGTGTGTTGATTAGCTCACCCCCTGGTCAGTGATGAAACTGGAGCTGCATACAACTATTGAAGTGAAGTGAAGTGTGGCCAAGTGTGGTGACCCATCCTCAGAATTTGTGCTCTGCATTTAACCCATCCAAGTGCACACACACAGTAGTGAACACACACACACAC
>JAKKZN010000010.1:4318504-4331831 GCA_033441825.1 Pangasius elongatus
TGGATGGGTTAAATGCAGAGCACAAATTCCGAGTATGGGTCACCACACTTGGCCACAAGTCACTTCACTTCACAAGTCAAGTGTGATAACATCTTGAATTAACTTTGTCTGAGGCGATACATTATTAACGTCATGAGCTGCTGCTGCAAGTAAATCCATTTTTCTTTCAAGAACCGCAGTTCATTTTGACATGAACATTTTCTATTAAACGATTTGAAATGCATTACATCATCTTTATCATAATCATCACACACACACAACAGTTTAACATTGTGCTTCATGCAATAAGCACAGCTTAATATAATAACATCTACCAACACGGTAAAGTGGTGGAGAAGTTCTGCAACGGAATTCAGGCATTTAGTCTCATGCACCTCTGCATAAATTATCTAACACATGCGCGCGGGTGCGCGCGCGCACACCTGCAGTGTGAAGGTAGGTTAGTTGGGATGGTGTGCGCACGTGTATGAGAACAGGGTTGGTCACTGCGTCTAAACCAAGGTTTTCTCCGGTGACTTTTTCCTCCCTCCGGTATTACCGAGTCTATAAAATTCCCCTCTGCGCTTCGCTTCGCGCGCGCGTCACTCGTTTTAGCGCACCGATGACGTCACCGACGCGTGCAGCGGAATGTTAATGCGGAGCTGCAGCTTCATTCACAAAAAAAACTGTCAGTAGATGTCCCAAACAATACACTATTCCCTGCAAACAACATGCATTCAGGACATTATTTTCTCACTAGGGTTCATTTTGAGCCACCAGCCTCCTGTGTTCTGTGGTTATTTTTATTTCTTCTTTTTTTTTTTTTTTACTCTTCACTATTCTTTCATATGTGACAGCAAAACTCCTAAAATTAACGTGACAAAAATGGTTTCAGATAGTTTTAATTTCTGTATTTTGGATACTTTTTAAATGTATGCCAATTAGGATTTTTTTTTAAAAAAATTCAGAGGATTTGTTTGATTGTCCAACACTTCAAAAGCTCGCACACAGCGCTGTTGGCAGGGGGCGTGGTTACGTCTGGGCGACCATAGCAACCGTCCTTCGCCGCATAGATCAAATAAAACAACAATGTAATGATGAGACTTTGACACTGAACACAAAGTGTTTATTTGATCATACTGGTCAAATCGCTGTCGTTGGAATCACTTGATAGTTGGGTTGTCTTATGATAGAAAATTGAGTACACTTAAATATCTTTAAATACTTAAAGAGTGAGAGAGAAGAAATATTAGAACTGTGACCCAGGGAGAACACAGTGAACACTGGCGAGCATGCAGAGAGAGAGAGAGAGAGAGAGAGAGAGAGAGAGAGAGAGAGAGAGAGATGCCAAACAAAACGCAGACAGGTCTTGTTTTTGTCCTTCCAAACAAATGATCAGTACCTGCATTTTGTCGGAAGTGAACACCTCAGCGTCCACGTCGCACGCGATGAGCGTCACCAGTTCCAGTTTCATATCGATCGATGGCATTCCCTCTTAAAACGATCAACAATGGGATGTTTTTTTTTTGCTTTTGTTTTTTTTTTTTTTTAAAACCAGATCTGATTTTATTCCTCTTTCCCTCTCGTTCTCCCGGTCCTTTCAGAGTTAGGCTGGATAAATGTGCAGCGCTCTCTGTGAGCTGTGTTCACTGGATCACCTGAGATGCGCTACGGAACAGACCTGAGCTACAGAACAGACCTGAGCACTGACTCAACTCCTGCCTGTCTCTCTGACCCTCGCGGTCTTGAACGCAGGGGGCGGAGCTAAGCCGTTCCTAAAGCACCAATCAGCGCGCGCCCCGGCACTGACGCCACCAGCTCCTGCATACCCTGTTGTGTGAGCGTTTCTTTATTGATTTTGACTGGTTTCTCAATTAGGAACTGCACAAATGATCTCTCATGTAATTTCAGTGAGCATGTTATAGGTTCAAAATAATCCACTATAGTTCCATCCATCCATTATCCGTTCCCAGGGAACTCCTAGCACAAGGCAGGGGACTCGGGGTGCCAACCCATGACAGGGCACAATCACACACACCTTCACACACCCATTCACACACTGTGGATAATTTGGAAATGCCAATCGCATGTCTTTGCACTGGGAGAGGAAACCGGAGTACCTGGAGGAAACTCTGCGCAAAAGTACTAACCACTAAGCCACCGTGCATCCACTATAGTTCACCATGGCTTTACTGTAGTTAATCATCGCTAATAAGACAATCAGCCATGTTACACTTATCACAGGTGGGTCTTCTTAGATGACGTAAAGTGGAGCAAAAACCCCTTACTTGCAACAAAATCATTTTAACACTCATCAGGTGTTTTTTTTTTACTATTATACAACAGTGACCAAAAACCCATATAATAAAATCCAGTTTATTAGTATCCATGATACTACCAGTGGTTCAATGGAAAATCCCGTAAAATGTAAATTTTTGCTTATGACTGCAGTCCAGGTGCATGATAATTAAATTTCAGTTTCACTGGTAACCATAATACTACCATGGTTTTGCTATGATACTCCATGGTAACAATGTTTACTGCACATTTAACCATGAAATAATATGATAAAAAAAAAAAAACAGGGTAGGTCATGTTGGGTTGGTTTGGACATGGTTTTGCAATGTACTCGCCCATATGTTCCAATAAGAATCACTTCTGGCTGTTTTGCTACAGTGAAGTTTGCCCTTTCGTTAATGTGTCAGCTTCTGCAAGGTTGATATTTTACTTGCTCTCAAATATAAACCAACATGCTGATAAGGAAATGATTCCTTATGAGGTTCAAATCAAATCAATTCAACTTATTTTTATTCACATAGTGCTTTTAACAATGGAAATTGTCACAAAGCGGCTTTACAGTAATTCGGATATAGATTTAGAGTAATTCCTAATGAGCAAGACGGAGGTGATGGTGGCAAGGAAAAACTCCCTGAGACAACATGTGGAAGAAAACTTGAGAGTTACCAGACTAAGGTTAATCTGCAGTTATTTAACTGGACTATAACAAGGAGTTGGCATAGGTATGAGCTCAAGGCAGATATACTGCTTAAGGCAAGATACTGACAGTATAACATTTCCTGATGTTGGAGTCAGAGGATGACAGGGAACTATTGATGTGGAAAATGGCAAGCTCAGTTTTGTTGCATGGGGAGGAGGGGATGGTGGGGGTTTATGTTGGGGGATTGGGGGCAAACACCTAATGACCTGATTAATATTGAACTAAATATGTAACTTTGCAATTTGTGATCTGATTTGTTCAGGCTTTTGGGCGGAAAGATGTACAGTATTTCAAGGGTGGCAGCTACCAACCTACATGTGACCATGCTCCTGGGTGTGGATGCGAAACGTGCCTTCGGATATCAAATGCATTTATTTACCGAAGAGGTGGTCTCATTCAGAAGCACGGACATTGACGGAGAAAGAACCAACCAAAAGCAGATTTATGCTCCACTGTGTGTATTTTAACTGCAGCTCCATTCCAACGAAAGGGTTATGCTGTTCTAGGAAAATGTGTCAGTGATTACAATTTTAACTTTATTCGTGAATGACATATCTGCTTTAGAATTACGCGTACTGTCTAGAAACAAGTTAGCTCTTCTTATCATTTACATTATAGCAGCTGTAAACAGTTGTTTCCTCACAAGTCTCTCTTTTTTTCTCTCTCTCTCTTGAACAAGCTAGTAGATTAAAACTTTTGATAAAAGACAGATGTAGGACGAATGGCACTAGCCAAAATAGGTCTGCTGCTGGGCTTTACAGAGCTAAGAACGTTTTAAGTTTTCGAAAGTGCAGTACTTCATTATTCTGTCAGCAGAATGGACAGAACTACCTTTTATTTTGTCTGTAGGAGCAAAAGCAGGGCAGTAGAACAGTAAATGAAATACCTGGAAGCTTTAAATTACGTTACACAGGAAGCCCCCCCAATAGTTTTTCATAGAACTATGCATCACAGTAGCGATCAAACGGTTCTGACGTTCTTATTCTTTTCTGTATATTTATATTTTAATGTAATAATGGGGATATATATAGAACACAATATGAATCACACGCACAATATNTGTGTGTGTGTGTGTGTGTGTGTGTGTGTGTGTGTGTGTGTGTGTGTGTGTGTGTGTGTCTGTGTGTGAGAGAGAGAGACAGAGAGAGAATGAGTAACTCGCTGTGTATGAGCTGTTGTGTGTATTGGTCTATCCATCTCGAGTCTGACAGGGTCAAGTTAAAGAACTGGAAACAATTTATTGGAAACAACTGAGAGCAGGTGGAATTCTTTGCATATAGTGCAAATGAATAAATTTATCTTTTTAGAGTGTGTGTGTGTGTGTGTGTGTGTGTGTACTGCTTTGCTATCTCACCCTACTCTACCAGCCTCTGGCTTCACTGCAGCTGCAGCAAACTAGGGCAAGATATTTATAGAACACACAGAGAGAGAGAGAGAGAGAGAGAGAGAGAGAGAGTGCATGAAGGAGAGAGAGGGGGAGAGGGAGGGTCCAGGTGCAGAGGAATGCAGGGTGATGCAGCAGAAATAGACAGACACAGAAAGAGGGTGAGGGAGGGGGAGATAGAGAGAGAGTGCAAAACAGGATAGACAGAGTGAACAGAGACAGAGGACAGACATTTATATATATATAAAAAAACAAAGTTCCACAGTTCCTATAAACAGCTATAAAATAATGAACAGAAGAGGAATCTGAATGAAGGAGAGACAATGCGTGCCTGTTGCCTGGTGACTCAAACATTGCATTATCTCCATCTTCATGTTCAATTCATATATTAATATCTTCCTGATCCATACAGGAGCAGTGACTATTTTCATCTCAGTCCTCCACTCTCTTCTGCCGAAAGTCACGTCTAGGAACATAGTAGAAGACAATCAAATCTATTTATGTCTAATACATTATATAAGGATGACGAACAGTTTTCCATTTTTTTTTTTTTTTATGGTTTCTTTATTTTTACAGACTTGATTCTAAAATTAATGGTAATTTATACATCACCCAAATGGCTGTTTCTTTTGGAAAGCAAGATAAGGCTGCCTTCTGAAGCCATGGATCTCAAAGTGAGGTCAAGGGGTTACTAGGAGTCCCTGAATCATATCCATGAGTCTTCAAATTTTGTTACACTGGCTGAAATCACAACCCACCATTATAAAAGCTATTATATTTATCATGGAGTTGTTGTTATAGTTATTAGCCCCACTTGAATTGAAGGGGTTTAATCCGAATCTCAATGCCACAACAATTGATATGGCTGATCGGTGTACCTAACATTAAACCCACCTGCAAAATATTGTGTGGGTCCCCCTTGTAATACCAAAGCAGCTCTGAACCGTCGAGGCATGAACTCGACAAGACCTCTGAAGGTGTGCTGTGGTATCTGGCACCGAGACGGTAGCATCAGATCCTGTAAGTCCTGTAAGTTTTAAGGTGGGGCCCCCATAGATCAGACTTGTTTGTCCAGCACATCCCATAGATGCTTGATCGGAGATCTGGGGAATTTGGAGGCCAAGTCATCACCTTGAAATCTTTGTCAGGTTCATCAAACCATTCCTTTACAAATTTTTGCAGTGTGGCAGAGCACATTATCCTGCTGAAAGAGGCCACTTCCTTTAGGGAATACTGATGCCATGAAGGGGTGTACTTGGTCTGCAAATGTTTAGGTAGGTGGTACGTGTCAAAGTAACATCCACATGAATGCCAGGACCCAGAGTTTCCCAGAGGAACATTGCCCCGAGCATCACGCTGCCCCTGCCAGCTTGCTATCTTCCCATACTGCATCCTGCTGCCATCTCTTCCGCAGATAAGCGACACACACGCACCCAGCCATTAACATGTAAAAGAAAACACGATTCATCAGACCACCTTCTTCTATTGCTCCATGGTCCAGTTCGGATGCTCATGTGCACATTGTAGGCACTTTTGGCAGTGGACAGGGTGAGCATGGGCACTGACCAGTCTGCAACTACGCAGCTTCATACACAGCAAGCTGTGATAGAAAGGTGTCAGAACATGCAGTGCATCACAGCAATTTGTGCTACAGTAGCTCTTCTGTGGGATTAGATCAGACAGGATAGCCTTCGCTCCCCACGCACATGAGTGAGCCTTGGGAGCTCATGACTGTCGCCGGTTCACCAGTCATCCTTCCTTGGACCACTATTGGTAGGTACTAACCACTGCATACCGGGAACACCCCACAAAACCTGCTGTTTTGGAGATGCTCTGACCCAGTCACTGAGCCATCACAATTTTGCCCGTGTCAAAACCACTTAGATCATTACGTTTGCCCATTTTTCCTGCTTCCAACACATTTGTCCTGCTTCTCAACAACTTTGAGAACTGGCTGTTCACTTGCTGCCTTATATATCCCACCCCTTTACAGGTGCCATTGTAATGAGATAATCAGTGTTATTCACTTCAGCTGTAAGTGGTTTCAATGTTATGGCTGATCAGTGTATATTACGGTACATTTTTACACAATAAGCCTAATATCTCAATACTAGATCATATTTGTTAAAATAAATTGGTACTAAAGGGGTCCACACTTTTTACCAAAAAACACACACAACTGTTAAAGGATTCTCGGGCTCCAAAAAGTTTCAGGATGCCTCTCCTACTATTTTGGATAAGTCATGAATTGCACTGAACAAGTACTAGGACTGTAGAAAATGTTTAGTAATGTGATTTTAAAGGGGGTGCTGGTCTTTTTTTCAAAATGTCAGATAACAAAAAAACAAAAGTTATCTTCAAATTCCAGCAGCTCCAATAAAATAATGGCTCACAGCGAAAATCTGTGCCGTTCTCTAGGCTCTGCAACCAAGAGGGAAAAGACAGATGTGGACCACGAACATCCAGTCAATCAGAACAAGGAAGCATCCAGTCAGACTCAAGGAAATAGACAAACACACGAGACACTTCACCTCATACTTGCTGAGTGAGTTACTCATTCTCTCACACACACATACACCCCCCCCAATCTATCTCACTCTCACACAAGCATGTGCTTTAGAGGCATGGACCGCCACCAAAATCACTGACTATAAGTAACTGCTTGTCTCATGGTTGACTTTATATAAATAATAATAATAATAATAATAATAATAATAATAATAATAATTATTTGTTCATAGTTTGGCCAACGTCATATCCATAATTAAATTTTGTACTGTAACATGACCTGCAAGCATATAAAATGTATTAGCTAGCTAGCAAGGATGGTCAGTTTCTCATCAGTAAAAGAGTTTGCCTCTTAAAAACCATCAGTGTTCAAAGCTAACTTGAAAATCTCGAGAGCAGGTAAATAGCCACATGCACAGTGCTGCTGGTCATGATGTTTGATGACATTGAAGGACCTGGACAACCCTGACCAGGATGATGATGACAATAATAATAATAATAATAATAATAATAATAATAATAATAACAACAACAACAACAACAACAACAACTAGCCTAACTTTAAGGAAGATTAGAGAGAGGTATATGTACCCATGCCCCCATGTGTTATTTTTGTCTATTGTCCAGAGAATAGGTATGATGTAAGCAGGTGCTGAGAACATTAGGGCTAGAAGTTACACAGAAAGCTTTTCTACCCGTGACCCGTACTGGTCAGGCGTTTTGCTTGATTAATATTTGATTGCTTTACTCATTATAAGTCAGTCCTTCATGCTTTAAGCATGTGTATCAGAGACTTTCTCTTTCTCCACCTTTCCTCTTCCTGTAAAAGGAGGCTCTTTAGGGATCCTCTAGAAACCCTCTTAAAAAACCAAGCTCTCCAGGGAACTTAGTTCATTAGTTTGAGGTTTTCTGAGGAATCTTTCTATCCAGTGTAGTCAAATTTCAGTGCATCACGGCACCTTCCTTTCTGATTAATGTCCATGAAGGCTCCAACAAACTTCCATTCAACAAGAAATATTAACAGTATTTCTTTCGTGTCCTTTTGACATGGATTTTTTCCAACCACCTTGTGGACTTGATTTCAGACCTCTGTCTGAGAAACTGCAGATTGTATGTTTGTTATATTCGAATACCAACTCATTGCACCCCACATAATTACCCACTGATTGGCTTTACCTAGTGTGCTAGTGTCAGAATTTAAATAATACATGGGTGTAATGGAGTGTAATTAAAAAAATACCAGGGTAGCTGGTCTCTGGGAGACACTGACACATAGGCACACATTATTCTACTTTAACATCAACAAGCATATATCCGGCGGATGGGGGAAAGGGGGGGGTATGAGAGGGGCTTCCAAGTGATGCAGAAGAAAAGCGTTCACTCCAACGTCTGGAGAGTTTGAATCCTGAGCACACCTGAACCATGCATGGCTGGGAGGCTACGAGACCAAAATTGGTCATGCTCTCTGGACGCTCAGGGTGTGAGGGAAGGCATTACTCTCTCCCCTTGTCAATCACAGCACCACCAGGGCATCTGTGAGCTCATGTATGTGGAAAAGGGCGCACAGTGCTTTCCTCAGAGGGTGTTCCGCTGCCCTGTGACACAGCATTGAGCAGTAGTTTGTGAAAGGTTGGTAACTGCTGTATGACAGGAGAGTTGGTTAGTGAGTGGGAAATTCTGGCAGCTTGCCAAGACAAAGCTGGGTAGAACATGGTATAGAAAGAGATACAAATTGAAACTGTTGACAGATCCAGTCTCTAACACTAAAGTCAGTGATTCGACTGGAGAAAAAAAATGATGGATCATCATCTGTATTTTGAAGAAAACATAACATTTACCATAACAACAAGCTCCTATACATGTCACCTCAGACTCCCTCAATGTCACTTCAAATTATGTTCTATAATTTTTCACAAAAATTATTCAATTATAGGTTCTGAGGGTAAACACACAAATACAAAGAAGCGACAAAAATTCCTGTAACCGTCGTCGTGATTGCTGTTCACCTCTATTATGATGCGTGTTGTTTTGCCCAGTAAATATTTCCAGTAACCGTTGCACAGAAGTAAACACACTTCCACTAATGGGTTAATTCACAGGAACATTCTGTGAATGTAGCCCTGGCATCATTAAATGCAGGTTACTCTGTTCCTGCTTCCAGAGCATCCATTAGATTTGATATGTGTGCATTAGCAGAGAATATAAAGCCATCTAGGCTGGACCTACAGGCTTGAGGCAGGGTGTGTGTGCACATTTGTGCGTGCATAGGAAACATTTGTTCTTGCTGGGAAGATGCTTCATTACCACAACACTCAAACACAGAGAAGGCAAGGAAAAGTAAAAATAATCTCTATTTTAAAAATATATACACGCTTTCAGTCACTGTTAATGTTAAGCCTTGCCAAGTCTGTCCTATTGGATGAAGCATGTATACATCAGTGTACATTCCAGCAAATATTCAATTCCGGTAAATTGTACACTTTGGCATGTGTAGGTACGAGCTGTCCGTCAGTGCACTGTTCTCATTAAAATGAATATTGGTGCATTTTCCCAATGGATACCAAAAAGTCAGTGGGCAAGTGGCCTTATTGTTTCAGTTTCAATGTCACTAACTAGCAAATATAGCTGTCAGTATCAAGCACTGACAGAATGAACATTTATCTAGCCTATGGATGAGAAACTGGGACTGAACTAGCTAGTTATGCTAATTGCTAACAAACTGAGCTGTAACCTTCAGGTTCATTCTGACATTCTCCCCTACAAGTCCATTTGCCAATTCCAAATTAAAGTACTTTTGGTTCATTTATTGTTTGGTTTCACATTGGAGATACTTGGGTTAAGTTTGCACCTCGGTTTAGCTGCTCACAGCTTTAAAAAATGATCATGTCTGGCTTGTTTCATTATTTCAGTTGATTTAGTGTAGATGTGTGTTCTGATATTGTTCTAGGGATCTCTCAGATGCAGAAGTTCACCACCTCAGTCTCAGATCAGTCATTTTTGTCCACACCTGTCCATGTTTGATTCCAATGAAATGAAATGTTGGATTTGTGAAAGCCCTCTTAGTGTTTTCTTCTGATCCAGGCAAAGCCTAGTCTGTACTGATCTCGGTTGTTACACACATGCAGACATGTTACACTAAACCTGCAAACAATCACCTCACTGTGGACCTCTCTCTCACACTCACACACACACACTACTCACCCGCTGCCTGTCCTCCTCGAACACGGCTTCGTGTACAGAGCAGGCGAACAGTGAGGTGGGCAGGTCACTCAAGTCCATCATGTCCTCTGACTCTTCATCATTCTCCCCAAACAACATCTCCTCCTCATCCTCATCTTCCTCAGGGTCACTGCTGTGGGCCTCTGAGCCATTACTCCACAACTTCAGTCCATCACGCATCATCTTCATTGGCCTGCCCGGCCAGGAGACTATTATTACAGACAGAGACAGTGAAGATGTATTTTTGTTTAAGATCCAAGCCATTTCCTTTGGTAATATCTCACCACAATTGAGAAATGTATTTCAAAAAATTTCACCAGAACAGAAGATAAGGATTAAATATCCCTAAAATCAGGATTAATAGACAGCAAGTTCCTACTGGTTATAGTGAATGGTATTCACTTTTTCTTTTACCACAGCACTGCTGAATTCTCAATTCTGACTGGGCAGAAGGTGTTGATTAAATTTCCATAACAGCATCTCTGACAGCAGTGCGAGATGCAAGGTTTATATTAATGTGCCCTTTCTAATAAGTTTTCATTTCTATACTAACATCTAATTCACTGGAAATTATGTGTGGACGTCCCACAAAATCTCAGCCTATAAATAAATGGAATAAAAAAAAAAAAGTGTTATTTAACAAAAAAAAATTTCTAATTGCAGACATGGAGAAGTTTGCTGTAGGAAGAGGTTTATTTAACATTATTGGAAGGAGGCTCCAGTGTCAGGGCTGTAACTAAGTTTTCTGCCTTCTTCATGACAGGAGTTTACACTTTGCAGTTTCTCATTACCAAGCTGTGTTTTTCTGTCATTAACCTCCAGAGAAAGTAAGGGAACAGCTGTGTATAGCTGCTATAACGTGAGCGATCACAGGAGCTAACAGGTTTCTCAGAAATTCAACATTATATGTAATTAGAAATGTTAGCTTTGGCAAACTGATGTGCTATATGAGGAATAAAACACCAAGAGACTATTGACTATAATGTGCTGTTATAGGGAAATAAATAACTTCGTGGTTTCCAAGAACAGCACATCCCGTAGTGTTTAATTCCAGGCCGGGAGTACACCCAGGGTTACACGGCGAGGGGCGGGAGTACACCCGGGGTGACACGGCGAGGGACGGGAGTACACCCGGGGTGACATTGCGGGGGGTGGGAGTACACACGGGGTGACACTGCGGGGGGCGGGAGCACACACGGGGTGACACTGCGGGGGGCGGGAGTACACCCGGGGTGAGACACCAGTCCATCATAGGGCAATGTTCACACACTTTCACACCTAGGGTTGCCTAATTTAGTGAACCAGCATGTTTTTGGGAGGTTGGAGGAGACTGGAGAGCCCAGAAAGGAACCCGTAGGGACACCGGGAGAACATGTGAAACTCCACACAGACAGTAACCCGGGCTCTGCTCATACCATCATATTAGTGTCAGTGCTTGTCCACCATCATAACAAGACATGGTCAGTGGGGTTCCAGTTCCACTAATGATAACCTGTGCTGGTTATAGCTCCAGAGGGCTACAGTCAGTAATTATAGCTACTCCTGTAATGGTAGGTTCACCTGATAAAGTGTAGTTTACATGTACAACAGCGCCATCTAGCTGTCACAGTGCAATTACAGCTCTTATCCAGCACTAATCTTATTAGAGATTTAAATAATAATAATAATAAAAATAATAATAATAATCTAACCCAAGGCAAATATCTGGATAAGAATGTGTCATTTCTTCACACTATGGCTTCACAAATGCGATTAAATTTATGCACGTTATTATTTTTAACTAAACAACACAAGGACCACCCTCTAGAGACCCATAATGATCAGTTTCACCTCACGGAAAGCGTCCATGTTGTAAATACGCTTAAAAAAAAAAGACACAGCGGATAGTAAACAAAATGTCGCTACATAAATCGCACTGTAATAAACTACATGAAAAGCCGACAACTTTATCTCTTAAGGAGGTGAGGACCAAATCCGCCAGAGCGGACAAAAACAAACACGTTATTTAACCAAGCGCTTACCGAAACAAATTCAAAATAAAATCCACAACTCAGCGTTTGGAGTCAGAGTCTATCACCTTCAGCTCGCGCTTGCCGCCATTTCATGGCAGAATGCTGTGAATTTAATTACCCGGCCTTTAAACCCTTTCCTCCTGACCGAAGAAGATTCAGAGGATGCTCAGCGTAATCACTGACATAATGACTGTCCAATCAAATTCACGCTTCTGATCGAACCCTCCAATGGCGTTAGAGCTCGCGGAAGGGGGCGGTATCAACTGATATCACGCGCGGTCGCAAACACCTGTTGGCTTCTTTAAAGCTGCAGTATGTAACATTTGTGTTAGAAATGAAGCATGGGACGTGTTGTTACAGGAAAATAATCAACGATGAGGTGGTGCGATATATGACCAAACCAAAGTTGTTTCCCTGTAACAGCACGTCCCAAAGTGTTTTATTCAACAGAAGTTACAACAATTAATGTTGTGGAACATATGTAACGCAAGTAAAGACTGGGGTAAGTATGGGGTATATATGACTTACGAAAAACACCACATCTTTTCTTTCTAGAAGAAACTTTTATGTGACTGATGTATGATTTATTATGATCTCTTCTTAAAGCTCATTTGTTCCTCCCTGCCTACCACATTAGACCCCCTGCAATTTGCAACCGTGCCGACAGGTCCACTGATGATGTCCTCACCCTCGTACTGCACACGGCCCTTAGTTACCTGGAACGGGAAAACAACTATATGAGAATGCGGTTTGTCAACTAGAGTTCAGGATTTAATACCATCATTCCCACCAAGCTCGTCACCAACACAGGTCTGGACGGCCACCTGTGCAACTGGATCCTGGACCTTCTGACAGGTAGGCCACAGGTGGTCCGAATAATCAGCCTCATGTCCTCCTCTCTCACCGTCACACAGGAGGTCCTCAGGGCTGCATGCAGACATGACTGTGTGGCACAGCACAGCTCAAATAGCATCCTTGGCTATACAGTAAGTGTGCACATTGCAAACTTACTATGTACACTATAGACCTATATTTGATGTTATTGTATACTGAAAATTTTTGGTGACCTGTATATATTTTGTTTACTGGACGTTGTATGTAAATATACATTCACCGTCCACTTTATTAGGAAATGTACACCTGCACATTCATGCAATTATCTAACCAGCCAATCATGTGGCAGCAGCACAATACATAAAATCATGCAGATACAGGTCGAGAGCTTCA
>JAKKZN010000010.1:4331931-4345313 GCA_033441825.1 Pangasius elongatus
CCTCTGAAACAAGACATTTCCACCCACAGAACTGTTGCTCACTCAATCTTTTATGTTTTTCACACCATTCTGTGTAATACCATCAGATCTGCAGTTTATGAAATACTCAAGCCATCTCATCTGGCACCAACATCCATGCCACAGTTAAAGTCACACACATCACACTTTTTCCCCCCATTCTGATGTTTGTTGTGAAAATAAACTGAAGCTCTTGACCTGTATCGGCATGATTTTATGGATAGCGCTGCTGTCCCATGACTGGCTGATTAGATAACTGCATGAATATGCGGGTGTACAGGTGTTCCTAATAAAGTGGACGGTGAGCATATGTCCAGCAATTTGTAAGTGCCACGAAAATTGCAGTTTTGCATGTTAACTGTGCAAATGACAAATGAAGACTTAACCTTTGACTTAATTATTATTATTATATTAATTACTTAATACATTTTTAGACTTTTATAGTCCAGGGGTGTCCAATCTTATCCACCAAGGGCCAGTGTGGGTGCAGCTTTTCATTCCAGTAAAGCAGGAGCCACACCTGATTCCACCTGTTTAATCAGATGTTCTTGGCTTCAGTAGACTCAGGTGTGGCTTCGGCTTGGTTGGACTGAAAACCTGCATCCACACCGGTCCTTTCCGAATAAGATTGGACACCCCTGATATAATCGCTAGAGGATTTTTACAATTTTTCCATCTGTGAGACACACACACACTTTACATGGAAAGCAGTGTAAAGAGTTTAATGCCCAGCACTGGAACACTTACAGGCACACTGCAGAAATCAAGCACAAATCAAAAAGTACCACTTACAGTTCTTCAAAGTTTGCATTCTTATTACTTCAACAACAGATGAAATCATTGTTCAGCTAAGAACCAAGATTAATTAGTGTTACCCAGAAAAACATCATTCTGACATAAACCTTCTACCCACTTATACATTTCCCCTTTGGTCCAGACAATGATGATTTCTTTGGAATTGCAAATTAAGACAAATAAAGATGCTTTCTACTCTTTCCACACAAATGATTAGAAACAATCAATAAATTAAATCCCCTTCACAAAAGAGAGCTACAAGTTTACCTTCTGAAATAAAGTGACCACAACGTGGAAATAAATTTTCACCGGTATAAATAATAAATTGCGTTCTCCACAAGCTCTCACCAGAGGCACTAAGGCCAATGACAGTATAAGGCTTTTAAAGCATGTTGATCAACGAGGGACCTCAGAAACAAAAACATCTGATCTGAGATCCTCAACTGATCAAACCTCAGTGTAAGGTTGGTGCTAATTAGTTTCATAAAACATTCATAACACACCTATACCTTCGTTAAGACATTTGTGAATGCTTATGTCATTGGTAGGAAGACAAATGTTTGGGATTGATAAGAAATATAAAAATAATGAGAGTTAAGATTAATTTGGTTATGAAAACTTGAACAGTCCTGCAGTAGCTTTCAAAAACAGCTGGGATTCAGACAGTTTTATGCTCCACAGTTGCTTCCATTTTCTGGACATTTCTAAATACCTTATTTTACTTAATACTTAATCAGTAATAATGGCTGACTACCAAGCTAGATAGCTATTTAGCTAATTATGTAGCTATTCCAGTGATGAAACAAGTCGTCTTGCTATATTTAATACCTTCTTTTATGGCACCGTTATCTAGCTAGCTATTCATGTTTACCTAATGTACTCCATTAGCAAAGCTTCGTAAGTAGTTAACGCTAATTATCTAGTTTTAGGGAATTGTTTGTCATTTTATATGATGTACAATTAATCTAACATGTATGTAAGAGAGAACTGATACCACATGACCTTCACATAAGCAACGTAGTTAGTCACAGTGTCTAAGACTAGCTCGGCAGACGAGATATCCACCGTCACCACAACAACTTTGTGGTTTATTACTAGGAACTCTGGCTTGAACCAACATTAAACCCACTTGAATTTAATCAAACACAAACAAAAAAAAAAAATCCACCGCTATTACATACAGAAATATTGTATGGACCCCAAGAGCCTTTTCTCTGGAGCACAGAGATACTGCATGCCTCTACACCCAAATCAAGAAAGAACAAAGACGGATGCAAAAATCAGACACTGGAGTGTGAGTTAGTAAAGCTGATTGTTCACACTGAATCTGTGCAGATTCCCTTATATTCTAATCATTACACTTGTTGGATCGTCTACTCAAATCTAACATACTGATCACAACACACACCAATATGTCTGCCATTCTGAATCAACCTTGTGCAATATACTGCAAATTCAGTATTCAAAAACAGGAGTTATTTAAAAAAAACAAAAACAAAACAAAAAAAAAAAACATACAGGCTGCTGAGCTAGAACCGGGTACATTATTCTAGATGCATGACTGACTGTGATTATACTGGCAAGAGTAAACTGCTGCTATAGCAGCATCGAGCAGACTTGGATGCATACTGTTTGGATAAGGAATGAAGGCATGGTGGTGACAAATCCACTAAAATATACTGAATAAAGCATCATTGAATTATTCCTCTTTAAGGAGTGGTATATAATTTTTAAAGCTTGATAAGTTTCCCCCTTCCTGCTCTTTAAGACTGCCTTTCAGGGAAAAGAAGCTCTGCATAGACTTGATGCAGAGCTAATTTCTGGGCCAGAAAAATGTCATCACAATGGATAGCAGTCCATCTCAGGGAACCATGAACACACATTCACATCTAGAGCTAATTTAGAGTCGCCAAATGAACAACTGACCTACTGGCATGTTTTTGGTAGATTGGAGGAAACCGTAGAACCTGGAGGAAACCCACACAGACATGAGAAGAACATGCAAAACCCCGTACAGACAGTAACCCGAGCACAGAGTCAAACCGGTGCTACCTACTTTTTTTTTTTGTTCTAAGGCATCTTTATATTATAATAAATATGTTTCTTATAGGCCTCCCTTATGAAATGCAAGCGAATGGTATTCTATAATCACATGACAATCATACACTCTCACCACAACCTTCATTACAGTCAGTTATCATGAATTAGGGAGCAAGTTTTCTTTGGCTCTGATTGCCGTATCAGTGAAGTATATTATAGTATGTTACAGTAGAAACGCACACAAACACTGACCACCAGCACAGGTTAAGAGTAACAGCAGGGTGGAATGAAGACTTCTGGATCTGCGTTTTTGCTTGAGCTCGCCCTGATACCTGCAGTAGTTTTCCAAAACAGCTGAAGTTCGGACAGTTTGATGCTCCAGAATTGCATCAAATCTCTGGAAATTTCTTTCAAAGCTTGAATGTGCAGCAAAGTCTTCCAGAATTGTCCCGATTCATTTTTCCAGTCCAGCACGTCAGCCAGTAGTCTGCAGAACTAAATGCTTGAAGTGAGCAATAAGGTCAGCTTTTATTTATTTATTTATTTTTTTCAGGTCTTAATTCCTGTTTCTGGAGTCAGAGGTCTAACTAGTCTTTTTTAAGCTCGTCTGCCTGGTACGGGTGACCCGTGCTGGGAGACACACACGTGTCCTGATTCACCACTGGCAGAGTTGCAGGCGCCATGCCGTCGTTGTTCGCGAGGGTGCCGTAGGAGAAAGATCCGTTATAATCCGGCTGAACAGGCCAGCCTTGTTCATGGATCGTTGGAATGCCTGTGTTTAAAAACAAGGAAATGTGTATACACTATTAATATTTAACTGTATTATTAATATTTCAAATAAAGCACAACAGTCAGTATGCGAATAATAATCTACGACATGACCAGCCTGAACTGACAAAAGAATCACGACCTCATTTATACATTTCATAAAAATCTGTAAGGAATAAAACATGTGGGGGTGTGATATTAAAGGAAAATAATCAGTGACGGTGTGGTGTGATGCTTCATTCCTCTCCTATGACTAGCTATTTGCCAAAGGTAATGATTTTAATTTATTAATAAACAACACATCAAGATTTTTAAATGTTTATATTTACAGTTAATGTCATGGAACAACTGTGAAACAAGTTAGTTCCTGTTATCACTTACATTATAGCAGCTGTAAAACAGTCGCTAGCTCACCACTCTTTTTTTCTCTCTCTCTTGAATTTAATAACACAAAAACATACAGCTTTTCATGTTGCTGAGGAACCAAAAACAACAAAATTGTCTGCCCTGAAGACTTCTCACGGTGGAAAACTTACTGGCTATTACAGATCGCTGCCCCTGGAAATCCCATCAATGTTTTATTATATCGACATTTTTTTTTGTTGTTGTTAAATAATAAAGCCCTTCAAAAATCTGTTTATTACAAGCCTTAGATTTCGTGGATTGTCCTCCATACAAGTCCCAGTGAATTATCTGTTGCTATATTAATATAAATGTGATTTGCAATAAAGCTGACTTGACATGACTCATGTTACGTCCTTTAATATGTTGCACTGACTGCAATAACATGCTTCCTGGATGATCGTATCTGTCTTGCACCAACCTTTCACCATGTCCATGGTGACGTACGGCTCAAATGGTTTGGCTTTCTTCTTGTTTTTGGTGATGAGGAAGACGCCGAGGAAGCATATGGCACATCTACAGAAAGAGCCAAACATCATAAACTCAGCAGACGCATAAACGGTCTATTTATTTATTGTTGCCGTTTAAAAGTACGGGAAAAAAAGTCCGCACTTTACACACCTACAATTACACACACTAAAAACATTAATTCACAAGAACCTGTTACGATAAATGTAAAAAAGTCTTCACTTAAACTTCACTTTCTGCCACTACCATTTCCGAGAGTCATTAAAAAAAAACTTTTTAGGTAGCTTGTATAGGTAAATGACATGTTCTATCATTTATTAACTATAAAGAGTACTTAACATTTAATTTAATTCATGTAACAATAAGCACCATCATGTATTAATTTTCTAATAACATTATCGTCTGGATAGAGAAAGAGGTTTTGGTATAAATTTGAGTTCATATTTCTCACCACTGCAATATAGGTCATAGAGACAATATTCTTTACTGGAGAGTGAGTTTATATTGAGTCTAGAGACTGGTGATGAATTAAAGATGAGATGTGACAATACTTCACGAGATTAAATCCTGAGTAAGCAAGCTACAACAACGAATGAATGAATGAATAAATGAAAGAACACCATATTGGAAAATTTTTTTAATTGAAGTTAGCAAAAAGGAAGTTTAAATAATGTTTTTTAATTAATATTATAAGAAGAATCCCCTTTTTTTAGAGAGCAGGAAGGAATACAGAGAGAAAGTCACTCAGGTACATGACACTCACCCTAATAAAAACATGCAGATGTGCAGAACATCCTCTTGCTTGAATTCCAGGTAAAATATGGCTCCTAATTTAAAAACATAAACAAGATGATTACAGTATAACAATGGACCTAGTAAATATATGCAGAATATACAGACATCGAAAAAGAAGCAAGCACTGAATACTAGGATCCTGAGAGGAGTGGTGTGTTGGTTAAGTTTCACGAATGGATGAACTGGAAGCGTGTGTGTTACCTGCAACAACGGCAAACACGGTGGAGAAGATGTAGTTAACGCAGGCGATGAGGGACGAATCGTACAAATGCGAAGCCTGAGCTAGAAATCTGTGGGGAAAATAAAAAAAAAACGAAGCAGGGAACAAAACAAATTGTATGTTGGTCAGTTATATTCGGACCATGAATCAAAGAAGGCCACAATGCTAGATCATGAAATGCTTTCTCCAAAACACACGTTACACGTAACCTCAAGTTAAGCGATACTGCCGAATCAGAACTCAGTACAAATAAATTATTCTAAAACATTTAATCAGCAGTGTTTGTAAAAAATATGCTCATACGGCTAATAATGATTGTTTAAATATGATTCTTTTAATTATGAAAACAGATAAACTCACACATTAAACTTTTCATGTGTGCGGGTGATGAGACAATTTCCAAGATGGCGGCGCGGCAGTAGCACGCAGCGGCCACTCCGGATACAAAATGGTGCTTTACACTGTTTACACTGTTTACACTACCTCAGTTGTAATATTTGCACTACTGTCACTTTATCACTTTCAAACAGAATTGTGTACAGGTCAGTGTCGTGGTCATGTACTGTCTTGTTCTGTCTTGTGCTGTTTGCACACGTTTGCACTTGTGCAGTTTACGTTTAATTTATGTAATTTATGTCGTCCCTGTAGTTCTGTGTTGTTCTGTGTTGGTCTTATGTAGCACCTTGGTCCTGGAGAAACATTGTTTCGTTTCACTGTGTACTTGTATATGACTGAAATGACAATAAACTCCACTTGACTTGACTTGACTTGAATTAACATCATGCTCACTAGCTTTGACTTGCTTTAATAAGCAATTTTATGCTACGTTGCTTATTGTGAGTTCTCTGACTGGTCAGGGGGTGTTGATTCATTTTCTTTAACAGCGACTCTGACAATATTTCTAGCTGAAGGCAAATCACTGGTCACGGTTTGTGTATAATGTTGGTATGATGATGTTTTCTGAAAGGAGATGTTTATTCATCGTGGCTTAATGGTCTGAGAGTCGGACTTGTAACCCGAAGGTGAAGCTGAAGGTCGTGGGTTCGAGTCTCGGGTCCGGCAGGGANTGAGCAAGACACCGATCCCCCAACTGCTCCCCGGGCGCCGCAGCTAAAATGGCTGCCCACTGCTCCGGGTGTGTGTTTACTACTGTGTGTGTGCACTTGGATGGGTTAAATACAGAGCACAAATCAAAAATAGTCACTTCACTTTTTCACTTTAATTGTTAGGAATGGAAGGAATCTCAAGTGTTAGTTTTAATGGTCAGAGGTAAAGCTGTAACAAAGTTTTCCGACATAAGAAAGTCTTCAGCACAGAGGACTTTGCCCTTTGCTGTTTCTTGGTAAAAAGCTGGGTTTTTTTTTGGCTTATTAACTTAGAGAGAGAGAGAGAGAGAGAGAGAGAGAGAGAGAGAGAGAGAGAGAGAGTTAATAGCTGCTATGATGCAAGTAAAAATGGGAACTTGTTTCGTGGATGTTTCACAACATTAAGGTAACTCTAACTGGATAGTAAGTATGATATGTTGTTCATTAATAAAGAAAAAAATGGTTAGCGTTGGCAAATTGCTCTGGTTAAAGAGGAATGAAACACTTGGGAACTTTCTGTTATAGGAAAACAATAAACTTCAGGGTAGTAGCAGTAACTCCACTTCACGTGAGGATGCATCACATCATCCTGTTGTTGATTATTTTCCTATAACAGCATGCTCCCAAGTGTTTTATTCCTTACCTAGCAATTGGTTTGATCTAAAACTACAAGTTAAACACCACCTTCGTTAACAGATATACGTTCTCCTTGAAGAAGAGAGACAGAAAGAGAGAGAGAGACTTACGATGCCTGAAAGAAGATAGTGGCCACCATGCAGACGAACATGACATAGAAAATGGGATAACTGAGCTGGAGGGAGCCCTGAATGCTGAGAACCACCATCCCTGCAACTGCCTTCACTGTGATGACAGTCACAGAGCCTGAAGGGCAAGGAACAAAAAGAAATACACAATGAAAAATCCACTTCAGTTATTAGGAACAATGCTCTAAGGGTTCTGCAGAAAATGTCTTAATGGAAGATTTCATTAAAAGTGTTAAACATCTGAAGGTTAATTGCTCCTCCTCTTGCTGTTATGTGAACGTTATTCTCTTATTCATCTCCAGTAAGCACTTTATCCTGATCAGGGTTGCTGTGGATCTGTAGTCTATCCCAGGAACACTGTGAGTGAGATGGGAATACACCTTGAATAGGACGCCAATCCATTACAGGGCACCATGTGCACACACATTCACACACTCGTTCTCAACTATGGGCAATTTTGTGCAGTCAAATACACCTCTTGGCATGTTTTTGGGTGGGGGGAAGAAACCGGAGAACCTGGAGGAACCCATACAGACACTGGGAGAACGTGCAAAACTCTGCACAGAGAGTAAGCTGATCTCAGGATCGAAGCGGAAAACCCTGGAGCTGATTATGTGATAACTGTATCAAAATTTAAATTTTTTATTTTGGAGTTCATGTGGTTCCCACACCCTAATGATGGCTTCCGGTCTTCTTCTTTTTTTTTTTAATTTAAGCAAAATGTGCATTCTGATTAACAGTGATAGATAAAACACTCAGAAAAAAGACTGAATGTGCCTCACCCAGCAGTGCCACTAGCAGCAGGATGAGCACGAGGTAGTTCGCATTGTGCTGTTTGTAAAAATACAGCACCAGACAGAATGTGATGATCTCCAGTAGCTAAGGAAGAGAAAAGAGAAAATATTGTAGCATCTGAGATACATCGCTGACTCTGAACAGCAGACGTGCTGTGGGATGTCGAGTTTTAATCTCACCAGGTACAGGAGGACAGGCCAGCCAATCAGATGCTTCACAATGTTTTCGGCGTTCAGTTGCTCGTGAGAGTTTGGCCCGAATGTGACAAAGAGGTACGTGCCTGCTACAGTCAAGGCACAGCCGAGGAATGATAAAATATAGCGCTCTGAAAAACACAAAGAAGTGCAGTGCATTTTGGGTAAATGATTCTTTTACGATAAAAATGCAGTGTCAGTATTGACAGCAGAATGATGCTTTTCTTCATGCCTTCTTTAATAGCTCAAATCTTTTTAAAACTAGTCAAAAAGGATAAAGAGCAGCTAAGGGAGCATACTATAGATCCTAAAGTTTCAGACTACATCTAACAAACCTTTTCAGTGATTTAAAAATATTTAAAGGTGCAGTTTGTGATGTATAAACCTGTTAAATAATCTTTATATAATCACCATACAATTTTGATTCATTTAAAAAAATATATTTGCAATAACTGTGTTATCATGGAATGGGTCTTGCTAGTTTCTTTGTTTCAGGATACTGTTTACATTTTTCTGGCCCTGAAATGAGCTCTGCCCTGAGCTGAAGCAGAGCTGCTCAGTTCTGTTCTACCCCTTTTCCTTAAAAAGGCACCTTACTAGGGGTAAGGTATTCAGATACTGGCTTCACAGTTCAAATCAAGTTCGATTCTTAGAATATTTTAAACAAAATTTTAATGAAGAAAAATGATTGCTGACCTTTTTTTTAATTTCTGAATCATAAACAGTACAAAACAACATGTATTTTTTTGTAAACAAAATGTACTACAGTTTCATCATATATTAAAAATAAATAAATGAATTCTCCCAAAAATTTGAGTGAATAAACAAAGTCTCTGACCTGGGCAAAATGACAGATTGAAACATAATGAGCTCTGGAGCAGCACCTGAGGTGTAATTTTAATCGGAAATAGAGCTCTAAAGTTGGCTAAAATGCCCGACTTCTGCGGTTGACTTCTAGTCTTCAGTGTCGCAACCCCTATTTAACTCTATGAGTTGTGCACATTATGAGCTCTGGTTTTCTAACTGCATTAGATGCATAATTAATAGAATTAATAGAATGCTGATTTTCATGATGCATATAGCCACATTACATCGTTACAGCCCTACAGCTTACTAATGCTGCATTCAACTAAACTCATAATTTCCAACCTCCAACTAGGAAAAAAAAAACCAAGAAAACACCCCCTCAACTCAAAATTCCTGCTTGGACACTTGGGATGGTCTCCTCATCTCCAATTTCAGCATGTGACGTTGTAAATAAAGAAGCACTTCTTTACTTTTATAAATGATAAATATACTAGCATTTGTGTTAGCTTAATCACTCATCACTGTTAGCTGGCTAGATTGTTGCTAACAAAAGACGAACATGGAGATGACGTTTTTCTGTATTTTAGCTTGTATGCAAGGAGGTCACAAATGACATAACTCTGACTTCTGACTTCATATTTCTGAGGTAAGTCAAATGCATCAACAGTGTATGTACACACTCAGGATGAAGAAAAGGTAAGACTTGTCAATAACTGATCACAGCTATAACTTACACCATCATTCTCATACCATTCAACTGATATCTTGTAGTGGGAAGCAGAAACAAACATGAAGCACTTACTCAGAAACTCTTTTGGCTTCCATTTCTCTCTCAGATACAGAAACCCTAAAATACAGCTGGCTGTAAAGGGAATTTAAAAACAAAAACCTTACGTTGTATTCATGAATACCTTGGACAGTATATTATATAACTTAATTACTCACACATTAATTATGTCATAGTTTATTACGCAGGTCTTTGTAAATGTTTTGAGTTAATGTGAGAAAGATGTTAGGATAACACTTGCCTATAAGAGACACAGCACTGAGTGGGGCTATGAGAGAAAGCGGAGCGAAGGCGTAGGACGCAAACAGGGATCCTTCTCCGAACAGCAGCAGCACAAGACCACACCACCACGTCTTTGTGCAATAGTACTGCCTCGGATCCTTAGTGCCTGCCAACACCACATGGCTTTGTTTCTGTGTGTGTGTGTGCGAGAGAGAGAGAGAGAGAGAGAGAGAGAGAGAGAGAGAGAGGGAGGGAGAGACACAGAGAGACCCAATTCCATTAGTGGAAATGAACAAGTTATATCTTTTGTCAAAAATTAGATCCTTTTATGTTGTTAGGATTAACTAACACAGTCACAGACAATAAACTTAAGTGTAACCAAAGGATTTTATTTTTCCCCCATGCAGAGGGGACTAGTGATGCTGAATAGAGACAAGACACTACTAACAGAAATGATGATAATGTCATGTCAATCATTTTACAATTTTTGCATCTATAACATGTCTATTTCTACACTGACTGCAGTAATAAAAATGGCACAGCTCCAACTGAAGAAGGCTTAGCTCCACCCACTTAACACAATGACATCATCTCATATAGTCATGAAAAGCTCATTACTGCATTGTGTGGCAAATGTGTGTCATTTTGACTTACATGTCAAAGCAAAATGAAAAACACTTACTAGTCAGGAAGCACATGAAATCACACAAAAGGCATTAAAAAAATTTTACACACTCATTCCTAACCCTATTTAGGAGTATATGACAGGAAAGTCTCAAAATGTTCAGAATTCCTTGATTTATACTACAAAATGACACAATCTATGGTATTATTCTTGATTTAAAAAATTATATTTCAACAAACAAAAGGCTGTAAAAGCCGTTCTCTGAAAAAAAGGTGAAACATTATAAATATTTTAACTACAGCATCATCCAAGAACTAGATTTATGGTTTTATTAAGTAAGCATATCTATGCATAATTAGATAGGACATTGCATAAGAAATTCTCATTTCTTTTGAAAAATATACAAAACACATCAAAAATACACAAATACAAAAATAAACATAATCACCTGCTGTGTCTTGCCTTGGGATGAGCAAAAATGATCTTTTTTTGCACCCACAGAGTTGGAAGATATTATACATGCCTGTTCATCTTACATTTCCAGCCTACAACGTGACCTGATGGAACTACACCAGCAGAATGGAGTCATTCATTAGGACCTACAAACAACTTTGTTTGCTGTGCACATCCTCTCACAACCTACAATACTCACTGTGTGTGTGTGTGTGTATTTGTCTAGGTGAGTACTTATCTATCTAGGTGTGTTCTCTTTTGCACACTTCTGACTTGCTTGAGTTTACTCATAGCACTATTTACTGTTATATACTATAGAGTACACGCATTGTCACTGGACAGCGTAACACACTTGGAAGAAATTGCTATCTGCCCTCTTCTACATACAGGAGCTCACACTTGCCCATGATTGGCTAGTCTCACTGTGATTGGCAGGGAAGAGAAAGTATACCATCCCTCCCACCCAGAGACAATGGCCAGTTTTGCCTGTGGAATCATCAGGATTTCAGGTGGATCTTGATCATTTCTCCCAGAATGTTCTTCGCGTTTTCTTACTAATTTGCTTTGATGACAATAAGTAACATAATGTTTTCATTTTGTTTTATGTCTCCTGGTTGTCTTGCAGGCACTTGGTAAAATATTTTTATATGCATCATGCATTATGAAAAGGTCCTTAAGAACAATATTTTGACCATTCCTCCTGACTTTACTTGCAGCTGCTTTGGATAAAATGTACTGGGATGAACAGCATAATTAAGGAATCCGCAAAACAGCAAGTCACTGATATTATATCTAATGAATATCTAAAAATGAAAAGCCTATTTCAAATAATCACTAAAATTACTTAAATGACCATGTCTGGCCATTTATTTATTTCCTGTTTAACTCACACAACCTTTACGAATCTCCTCACTTCTATGCTTCTATGCTAATGAGGGGGCGTGGCTTATGTCTGATGTATTATTAGCTTAAGTTTGATGCATTTTAGGAAGGTCAGGTTTTCTAGGTGAGATGCTTTTCACTGTCAAGAACAAGAACCCGCTCACAAACGTAGAAGAGCAAACCTCAGAAAGCACAGTGGTGAACATCTGTATCTATACGAAGGACCATTCTTTATTTATTAATACCATAAATCTATAGGTAGCATATTTTGACAGGCTATCGCATTATCATAAAGTGGCTCCAGCATTAAAATACATGCCGAAGCATAAGTTTATGGGTTTGGAGAAGTAATGTCTGTATGCACAGAAACCCTTGGTAGGATGTTTGTATCTGTGTAAAATCTAGTGCTGCCTTTTAATCATTATTCATTTTTATTTTATTGACTTCTTCAGACTTTTGGAAATAATTCAATGGTTCAGATTTGTATTCAATTATATGTTTGACTCACCAGATAGTGACTAATGCCTTGTCATTTTACAATTATATATGTGATACATTTTTAATTGGGAACCACTTTTGACTGGAATTTGCTCCTCCGGATAAATAGACGCGATGAACACACATACATACAGTATACCGAGAACTACGTAATTTGTCGCGAGAGCTCGGGCGTGTCGTCCTATTTCCCCATTCCTGTTAGAGAGCTGCCTGGAAATTAAGGCTATTTTTGACAGCTCGCGTCAGTGTGTGTTCACACCCACCTGTATGTTCACGGAGATGCTGATGAGCAGATTCCCGATGATAGCCAGCAATGTACCTATGAGGTTGTCCTGTGTGTAAAATAAAAACAATTGAAATATGAATAAAAACACCCTGGGATACGTCTCCCTGCCTATTTACACAGCATGCAATGACAATAATAGACGTATAGTGCATCTAGAACCAGATTAACTAATTCATATATTTAAAAAAAAAAATATGTCAGACACATTTTATTTTTTATAGATTTGCATAGAGTCAAAACACACACAAACTCACACACACAGACACACTATGCCCAAATCTCAAATATTAAGTTATAACAAAACAAACCAGATCTGTTGGTGATACAAGAGCATGTGGTGACTAAACCCCATCTCCAACAGCTATAAAACAGGGTAATCTTTTAAGCATGTCGTGTCTGAATTGGAAACCCGTCTGTATAAGGATAACACAGGAGACATAAGCAGTACTCACAGTGTAGGAGAGCGGCCCGGGCGCCG
>JAKKZN010000010.1:4380899-4396191 GCA_033441825.1 Pangasius elongatus
ATAGAACAAGACTATTTCAAGCTTGTAATGAGTACAAATGGCATAATGATCTTATATTTGGTTTATTGTAATCTTATATTAGGAAGTACTACATAAATTTGACTATATTCAAGGTATTTCCACTTGTCATTTTTGCAGCGTTTCCTAATTCTAATCAACTGACAAATTAATTAATTCACTCATTTCTTCTTCTTTACAGACTCCAAAAGAACAGAAGATGACTTCCTGTTCACATGGTGGCAGTACATTTAAACCAATGGACAGGTAAAGAAAAAAGAAACCCAACAACTAGCCCTTACTTCTGTATTAGAACAGTCAGTAATCTCCAGTGTCTTTCCCCATACATGCCAATTCATTTTATATCCTGCCAAGATAAAAGACAAACCCCAAACACACGCTGATGGACGAGAGTAGAAAGGACAGAGGTGTGCCTGTCCAACTGTCAAGAGAGACAAGAATGACAGGTGTATGAAACTTAATGTTGGGTTTCTCACAGGTTTTATTTCGTCGCCTCCTGCCACTCCTCCAGCGAGCAGAGCGAGGGCTAGCAAGATTAGTCCAAGCTTAGCTGAGGTCAGAGCAGTTTAAGATGGTAATCCTCTTCCTCATCCCACCCCAGAGACAGCTGAGTCACTGGTCTTTTGTGCTGGTGAAAAATGGCTGCTGATCAGGAATATTTTTTCCCCTTGACTTCAGGCGATGACGAGAAAGGCAAACAGAGTTAGAGATGTGGATTATGCGGCAAACAGCTCCCACCCAGCTCTCCTCAAACAATGTCGAGATTGAGTGCTGTTTCTGTTGACTTTAACAAGTTCTACAATCACTGCTCCTAGTAAAAGGACAGTGAGATCTTTATTTGCTCTAGAGTTAGTATAAATGACAAGCCACCTAGCCACTTTCACTTAACTGTTGTGTTTAAAAATTATACGTAGGTGTAGTTTTCCTCCACAGTGAACCCAATTATCTTCAATTATCTTTCAGAACACCCAATGGTTCTTCACCTGAGCTGACACCTCTACAAAACTCACACCTCATGAAGCTGGTAACTGAGAGCATTTGTACCACCCAATCGCAAGTCACGAAACAAATTTCTCCAAGCAACAACAACTACATCCAGGCTGTCGCGGGCGACAGCTACGAAAAGCAAGCCATCAACAACATATTCGATTCCCTTATGCTTAACACACCTCATAAAATGTGGCCTTCAGATACCTCCTATCCAGATGCCAGCACTGAAGTGAGTCTCACATTAAGAACTTACATAAGCTGAGTTGACTAATGATTTATGCATTGCTATGCAACAAGTGATTTTAAATTTCCAAAACAATGCTATGACTCATGAAATGATCAGTATTCAAACTTGACGTAACTGATACAAACTAATGTACACCATTCTGTTTTTTTTTTTTCCTTCACCCACACAGCCTCTAGGCTACAGCACTGATTTTGTGGGCCACCCAAGTCCTGATTACTCCGACTCATACTCAGACTCTCCTCCTGAGAGGTACAGGTGAGCCACGCATGGAACAGATAATCACACTTCACACTGCCAATCGTCAAGACCTAGACCTTCTGCCATTTTCTAATATTACACATTCCCCTAAAGGATATTTTTTCGTATTTATTTTTGGTTTGGTTGTTCATTTGGTTTTTGTCTTGTTTTTTGTTACTAGGAATGATTTTCATTTTATTCTCGGAGCACCTCAAGCCTCCCAAAACAAGACCACAGAGATGCCTATGGTGTACCTAAACAAGGGCCAGTTCTACCCCATCACCCTGCAGGGAGTGGACAGCAGTGCTGGGGTCCCGTGCAGCAAAGTGAAGGTGAGCTAAAAAAAAAAAAAGTTTTGGATTATTGGGAAGATGGTAGAACATTCTCTAAATTTTATGCAGGGAGCTCAAGCAGTTGGAAAGTTAAGAATCTTCTAGAAGTTGGTAGGATTTTTGAAGGGATCCAACTACAGTCAATAATAATAATAATAATAATAAAGAAAATCTAACCAAAAGATCCTGAAGCTTTTGGAGGTTGGAAAGGTGTTAGAAAGTTATCGCTTGTACTTGTGGAGATGTGACAGAAAGTAAGTTAATATAGCAGACGGGGGAAAAAAACAAACAAACCAAACAACAACAAAGCCAAAGACTGGGAAAGACTGGAAAGGTTCTGGAAGTTGGCAGGATTCTAGAAGGTTCTAGCATGTTCTAGAACGTTTTCCGCCATTCACAATGCTCACGACATGACAGCCAGCCTCAGTTCTAGAACACCAAGTCACATTCCATAGAACCATTCCATGGAATGCTTTAAGTGCTAAAAGATCTACTGGCAAATCTTTAGCTAATTACAGACTTGGCTTAGACAACCTCCCACTCTTAGCCCAGTGCTATGATGGTTAATAACATGGTTTACCTAAAGATAACTTCACAAACTGTCACACTGTCACCACTTACAGCCAGTGATTAGGGGTGAACACCTTAGCATTAGATTAGATCAGAGAAGGTTTGGTGGCATTAAAGTTGTAAAAATATTTTTGTCGATACATTTCTGGAACACACCTATGTGTGCAAATCCCGTCTTGTAGCCTTTAGGCAAAAACTCAAGTGACTAAAGGCTTAGAGATGGAGAGGGAGAGGCATGGCAACCTGTTTTCACGCGAGCGCATATATTCAAGCGTATGCTTACTCGATTAATATGACAATAAGACATAAACCAAGGTATTAGCTCGATGACAAGTTGGTTTTGTAAGAAACCTTTCGTAACAATCTACCTGTTTCTCTTCTCCTTTCTCTTTCGCTATCTCAGACTGTGATCATGGCAGTGTTTGAAAACGAGAAGAGTCCTGAGATGCAGCTGAAGTGCTGGAATCACTGGCACGCACGGCAGCCGACCGCTAAGCAGAGGGTCATTGATATTGGTATGCACTAACCAAACATAAACACATACTCGCAATAGCAGTTAAATGTCCCATACCTCAGTGTACAGATTGTGGTGTTTTTCCTGGTCCAACACACCCAAGTTGACTCAGGAAGTCTGTTAATTAGCTGATTAGTTGGAGAAGGTGTGTTAGAGATGGGAACACAACACAATTAGCAGGGCTGGGAGACTTCAGGAATCATACCTCATTCACCATCTTTTCATAGTTAAAACGGTGCACTGCCATCTTTCATTTGGCCAGAGTGCTCTAGTTTTTATTTATTTATTTATTTATTTTTAATGTTTAATCATCTATCTCATTTGGGAGCGTGATCATTTACTCATTTTTATGCATTTCTCTCCAGCTGACTACAAAGAAGTCTTCAGTGGCATCAGCAATGTAGAAGAGGTTGCTTTTAATGCCCTATCCTTCGTCTGGAACACCAATGAAGAAGCTAAGGTAAAAACACATACTTGCCCAGATCCATCGATTTGTTTTGTGTGTGTGTGTGTGTGTGTGTGTGTGTGTGTGTGTGTGTGTGCGTGTGTCACAAGGGCAGAGGAATCCATGGCATGTCACCACCCCAGGCACCTGTCAAGAAAACAGAGAGAGAGAGAGAGCTCTCAAGAATATCCTGAGGCAGTTTAGGGCGGGACAGCGAAACCAAGTACAGGCGGAGGAGGCAAAGAGTATCAAAAAAGAGGAAAAAAAAGAAAACAACATATACACGCCTGATAATTACCATGACTAAATTTATAAGAGAGAGAGAGAGAGAGAGAGAGAGAGAGAGAGAGAGAGAGAGAGAAAAGCACAGCAATCAACTGAGAAAATAAACTAGGTAGAAAATAAAGAAGAAAAAAATAAGAGATAAATCTCGGATTAGTTGTTTGTTCGTTTGTGGCCTAATGAAAATGGATTACAAAGACAAAACAAGCTGATCCTGGCTTAGAACCGAACCTTTCGCTTACTAAGCCTGTCTTTCTTTCTTTCCTTTTCTGCATTAGCGTTTAAACTTGCCTGGTCATGTTTCGGTGTTCCCATTTCTATTCCACACCTTTCCTATGGAAATTAACTGGTGTGTATTTGCTGCCATTTTTCAGCTTTCAGGGCTAGATTGTCATCCATGATGCAAGCTTTTTTTTCTTAAAGAGTCGAGGAGTGACATCATACATGCATTACGATCATGTCTAGGGTTCAGAAACGATTTCAAACTGCTCATTGTTTCTTGTATCTGAGATCAGCTCTGTTACTTTTAGCTAATGCATGAAAACGTAGTTAATAAGTTAATGAAAGCCTTAAAACCTGTTTCTCTCTGTGTGTATCTCTCTCTGTGTTGTGTATTGTACAGTGGCTTAATAACAGCCTTAGTTGGAGTTATTCTTTAATAGTATTACTTGTGTAATCAGTGTATATAAATGCTGTCTTTCTACGGGTTTTCCGCAGGTGTATATCGGTATCAATTCCCTCAGCACAGACTTCTCCTCTCAGAAGGGGGTGAAAGGCGTCCCTCTAAACCTGCAGATCGACACGTACGACTTCAGCTCTGGCACCAACCATCTCATCCACCGAGCCGCCTGCCAGATCAAGATCTTCTGTGATAAGGTCAGTTAGATTTTTCAACTCCATTCAAATTTAAACTTCCTGGGGTGTTTCAGCTTGTGTTAACTGTGATAAAGGTGTGCACTAAAGCACTAAGCTACAGTGGCCCTCTAGGCTATTGTGCATTACTTGAGATCGTGCCTTCGGAGAAAATAGGAGCCTTAAGAGTCATCTTTCACCATTTCTAACTGCCACGTTCTCTGTGAATTGGAGGATCATTTTCGTAGGAACTCGTGAAAAAAAAGATCATTTGTAGAATCTGTCTTTTAGTCCTTCCAGACACATAAACACGTTTGTATCTGCTGGTTGTTAAGACACACCATTCATCCCATTATTCAGCTCTAATCTGATCAAACCCTCATATTCTTGCTATCTTCTCCATCTGCTATGTTCCTTCTCTATGGCTGCCTTCATAGCTAGCTTGCGTTTAGTGAGTACAGGATGGGAGGAATCATTCAGAATTGTACCTGTCTGACAGGTTCGGCTACTGCAGGTGAGCTCAGCGCATCACTGCAGAACGAGGAACCAGGGTGTTTTTCCCGTCAAATGGTGCTGGCAGCTGTTTTTTTTTTTTCTTTTCAGCATTGTATCTTCAAGGTCTGTTTTGATGAGGCACACATCACTGAGGTGTCAAGGTGTGAAGTCAAGTCAGTTCAAAAACGAAATTAAAAAGCTGATGCGCTTCTCTTCTGACAGGGTGCAGAGAGGAAGATGCGAGATGAAGAACGCAAAAGAGTCAAGAGGCGAGCCAAGAACGTTGCCGACTCCACTAATGGTGGTAAGTGTTACCCATCCCACCCTTTGTGTAATCACACTGAGATCACTGTCACAAAATTAGATTCATGCAATCACAGAAGTTTGGTAGAGAGACAACACCTGAAACTCATTCCTCTTAGCTAATATATTATCCTATTCTAGACTTTTCCATTTGTTTCTCAAGCCATAACTTGGTTTCATTAACTTGATTTAATCCAAACAGATAAATTGAAAAAAAAAAAACCTAGCAACAAATCACACTGGAGAATTAGTAATATGCCAGATACTGACCTGCTAAACAGGAAACAAGCTGGAAAGCAGGCTGAAGAGATGAAATGTTCATTCTTAGCACATAGCTAGCTCTGAGCGTAGCTAGATAAAAGCTAGCTCTAAGCGTAGCTAGATAAAAGCTAGCTCTGAGCATAGTTATTTAAAAGAAAAACGCTCAACGTACACTGTTTTCACTGCTCTAATAACTCATTGTACTCATCTCTAACAGGGTTTTAGCTAGATAGTATTGTTAGAGCCTGACCTATTTGTACTAGCATGAAGACAAGTTTTTGTAAACGTAGCTGTGATAACTGAATTAACATTCGCCTTGCTAACTTGCTAATTCCAAATCTAAATTTTTAATATGCAAAAGTGAGGTGTATTGATATGAAATATTTGACCTAGTCAGTGACATAATTCAATCAATATATTATTTTATCAGGGGAAGTGGTAATGTTTTGTTTTGTAATGGCTAAGAGGATTGCTGTTAGCATCCAGTATTTAGCATCCAGTAATTATTCGCCTACACATCTTGAAGCACATTTCAAGGGTCATACCAAAAAAAAAAAAAAAAAAAAATGCATGACTGTTTGTACTTCCGGTGCTAAATAGTAATTAGCTGATAAAGTTAGATCACAAAATTGTGAGCTTGTGTCATTGCTTATAAAGTTTCTGAAAGTGTGTGTCTTTTTTTTTTTCTTCAGGAAAACAGACTCCGGTTTCCAGCTCCATTGGGAAGGACTGCACTTTCTTCAAGACCCTGGATGACCACGTCACACAGCCTGTGCTGTTCATCCCTGAGACCCATTACAGCAACCTGCAGCGCTTGGTATGCCTAAAACACACACACACACACACACACACACACACACACACACACACACACACACACACACACACAGACACACACACACACANCACACACACACACACACACAGACACACACACACACGCCTCCCTGAATCCTGGGATTTGCGGTTAGCCACAGAACTGTCAAGTCATGTTCCAACAGCTGCAGGGTAGTGAGTGCAGAAGACAGGCAGGAAAAGTGTGGGAAAAAATGTAGAGGGAAAAAAGTGGGCTGGGAAGAAAGATAGAGAGAGGGATAGAGAGAGGGAAAGAGAGAGGGAAAGGGAAAGTATGATTACACAACAGTAAACGAAACTCACCTCATGAGGAGACGGCATTGCTGACTGACATGGAGGAATAGCTTGCAGGGGCTCGCACACTCTCAATCTCAAACACACACATGCACATACACACTCCTAACTCAGCCTATACCTCGTGTTAAAGGGATTGTGTGTTTACACAGTGGAGGAAGAACTTACTCACACACTCCGTTCTGAAGGACTGCCTTTCCCACAGTCTCTTTAGGAGTCAGTGTGTCAGATAAGATGTGCATTTTCTTACATCTCAGCATCATGCATGCATGCAGCCACCCACACATGTACATGACATTTACACACACACACACACACACACACACACACACACACACACACACACACACACACACACACACACACACACACAGTGTTGGATGTCATGCAATCGTAGCATCTATTTGGGATCATGTCACACACCAGTATCATATGTATGTGAGAACAGACTCTCTGATCAGGCAGTTAGATACACACTTTTGTGATTATATTTGTGTGATGTTATGCATCGCTGGGCTGCACCTGCCTAGATGTGATAAATGATGACACTGTCAGACCTCAACAGGAAATTTTTCAATAGCCATATTTTTTTTTAACTCTAATCCTGATAGTGTCTGTTATCTTTGGCTCTTAGACGGTGACTACCAGTACAGAGGAAAGTGAGAGGAACTCGCTGAAACGCGTTGCCTGTTTCTCTGATTCAGGAGAGCAGTGTGGCTCACCGCTCAGCAAACAACCACGCAGGGAAGAACAGCAAAGAGGTACGATAACGCAACACAGACACCAACAAACGACAGACACAACAGAGCCAAATTCACACCATATCTAACATAACTAACCACTAATGAATTATACGACATAACAACCACAAAACCTTACCATAACATAAATCACAGAATCCAAATAAGCCTCTTGATCACACAATAACAAACATTACACAGCCAAACTGTAACACAAACAACACAAAACCACATCACAAAACCTCCTACATCACACACTACCACCACATAAACACCACAAAACCACATCAGAACATAAACACAATCAAATCACACTATAGCAAGTCATACCACAATATAAACAACACAACCCACCTGAATCACATACCACAACCAAACATATACCACAAAACTACAACACTATCAAGCCAAACCATAACATAAAGCGCAGAATCCAAATAAAACTCTCCATCACACAACAAACATTAGAAAGCCAAACATAAACACAACAGCACAACATAAACCCCCCTGGATCACACAAAACCACAACATAACTACCACAAAACCACATCACAGCATCACAGTCCTGCGTATGTTCCAAACAAACCCAAGATAAAATGAAGTATGCCAGAGTAACTGATCATGATCATTTGGGTTAATATAATCTTGTTAACACTGAGGTTTGAACTTATGGACTTGTTGTCTTGGTAACAAGTCCAACAACAGCTTCATAGAACAAACTCATCACAACAGATCTCACAAACACAATTAAGACCACATCGCAATCACAATCGCATCTACCCTGTGTTATCTACAACAGTAAAGCCACTCTACAACATGCTAACCAAACTTCATTGAGCTAAAATGAGCATTCATAAAACAAAAGTGCAGATTATTTATGTTTTTTTGTTTGTTTGTTTTTTTGTTATAGTCCTCCTGTACGTACGGCAAGAATCGGAGGAAGTGTTCGATGCCCTCATGCTGAACTCGCCCACCCTGAGAGGACTCAGACAAGCGGTTGGTTCTGCTTTCTTATCAGCCATTCCTTCTCTTTTCTTTCTCTTCCTTCCTGCTCTACTTCTCTTCCTTCTATCTGTTCATCATACATACGAAGATCTCACTGTACATGCCACAAGATCCTTGACATGAAACTCATCTTGTTTCTCCTTTCTCATGCTCAGATTTCGGAAAAGTACGGCCTGCAAGAAGACACCATCGGGAAAATCTTCAAAAAATGCAAGCGAGGGTGAGTGACAGTTTCGTAGCACTAAACACACACAGGCTGACAGGGTGGCGTTGGCCATTTTGGCACAGTGAGGGTCATGGTGGATGATGGCTGCCACATATGCTCCAACGACAGAGCAGATCAAGGAGATAAAGAAAGGCTGGGATGTACTGAAATGCTCTGGTTGTGATTTTAGGTTGAACTTTGGTCTCTTGCTGTCAGCCTTCTGGAACTTAAGCTGACAGACTGGGCGGGCGAGAACTCTGTAGTGAAGGAATTTCATAATTGCTGTTTTCTTTACTTAAAAAAAGTTGTAGAAAAAGAAAACAAAAGGAAGACGAAGTAGTAGAGCAAGAAATTACAAATGTTCAGATCCTCCAGCCACATGTCACCATCTGGGTTATATTTTCATACCACTGTGAATATACAGCAGTGGTTTACACGTGAATTTTACTCCTTTTGAGTGTCAATCTAGCCCAGGGCTTTGTAGCTGTGATTTACGATTTTGATTTGGATTTGGCCCTCAGACGCGTAGATGATGGTAGTGTTTGGAAGAACAGGACAGGTTAGGTGGCATTCTCTCTTACCTCTTTCTCTCTCTCCAACCCACATCATCAATCTGTTTCCTGTGTACCCTTAGGCATGGCAGGCCAGGCAAACACACACATTACCTTCTGGGTGGAACATTTCTTTGATTTTATGAAATGGGTGTAAGGCTGAAGCAAACTTCTAGCACACAACTATTCGAATATCTTTGTAATGGAAAAATTGTCAATTTGTCTAATCAAATCTTGTTGTGTCAGTGGTACCAAGTTCGAATGAAGTTTAGATCCATGGTTTGAATTTAATTAAATGTTAATCTACCACTGGAAACTAGAGGGCAATCATGGCATTTTTTTACTGCTCATTTTTAAAACAATACAGTTGGGTCCTCTCTTACATTTCTAATTTTATATAATAATATAATGATGTGACTCACTTTACACTGGTGTTAATGATCCCTAAAGATTGCACTTCCCGTAAACAGTTTATGCCAAGTTTCGCTCTTGCTTAAGTGGATAATCTCACCTGGATACTCTAGAGTTATACCTAAGAACTGCTGCTGTAATCCTAAACACTGTCCTGTGCTCATCTAAGAAGTCTTATTCACAATAGGCACATACTGAACATACATTCAACCCAGAAGAGGAATGATTCATATTCCCACTATCATTTTTTGATAGCCTGGTTCATCTCACCGTTTCTTCCTCATATAGTGTCAGGAAGTTTTTTCTTACTGCTGTCATCTCTGTTTGCTCATTAAAGATATAAATCTATATCTGGATTTCTGTGAGCCTGTATATTGCTAAAAGAGCTATACAAATAAAACTGAATTGAATTGAACATTAAAATAAAACTCACATTAATGTGGTTTTCGTGTGTAGTTAAATTTAACCGTACATTCTGGTAAACAAGGATTAACGTTTGCATATTTCACCATATTTTACTTCTTTCTTTTCATTATGGATGGAGGAACTTACTTGAATGACTAGACTGAAAGTAGGCTAATATTCAGCTATGTGTAGCGTTAGTTGCTTAGGGCCAATGAGCCACCAGGGGGCCCCGTAGGATACAGTAGGATGTCGCTTAGTGCCCTACAGGTCCAGAAACATCCCTGCTTCTAGTTATGCATAATATTATTTACTGTAACCACTCAACATTTTGTCTTTAATTGTGGATTACACTCCTCATGATTAACCTCATATTCTCTCTGTTTCAGGATTTTTGTGAACATGGACGACAACATCATTGAACACTACAGCAATCATTCCGCCTTCCTCATTGAAATCACAGAGGTCTTGCTCAATCGATTCCAAGTCACACTACTCGAGTTATGAGTGACATCGTGTTCTAGTGACGCAAGTCCCACCCCCTCACTGGCAGTGTCTCCCCAGCCTGCCAATCAGAAAGCACTGCCACATCTCAGAGAAATTTTTTTGGACAACAGCTGTCGCCATGGGGACGATAGCGCGCTGCAGGTTTACAGCTAAACATCAGCACCATATTAATTACCTCTGTAAATACAATTTATTTCCTTGTTTTTATTAATTATTTTTTTTTTGTTTTTTAACCACGGTTGAATATGACGTAAGCAATTATGATGCATTGAACAAACTGATGAGTGAATGAATATATGAGTTGTAAATATAAATTGTAAATAGAAGTGAATATTGTTAACAAAAGAGACTTTGTATGTCATATGAGTAGATATGATTTGTTAATATTTCAGTGATAGCTTTGCAATGTCTGCCTGTTTGAAAAGCCCCCATCACTGCTGCTTTCTGTGGGCTCATCATTTCTTTGGAAGGAAAAACAGAACATGGTAGTGGTATTGCTTACTCGTGCTTGTGTAGGTTCCTTTAACTTCATGTATGCGCCTCTTAACACTAAGTAGGTTCATACACTTCCTGTCAGGACTCTAGCTTCATATTAGCCTTCCTGTTTCACATCCAAAACTGAGTCAGAACCAACAGTTTTGGAATTTGAACGTCACACATTTCCTGCTTGCGGAGCCGCATTTCTGTGTCAGTGTTTCACCTGTGAAAAATCAGTAGCTGGTGGCTTTTTGTTGCTCACCGCCGACTCTGCACATTTCGAGGCTGCTTGGGCATTAAGGGTTTCATGGCGATGTAGCCTCTTGTCCTCCCACATTTAGTTGAAAAAAGAAAAAAAGAACCACAAAAAATTTAAATCACCAGGAAAAAAAAAATCCCTGTTGTAGTTTTGATTGATGATCTGAGTTTTTGTGGAATTTTTTGTTTATTCGGATTTCACATCACAAGCATTTCAACTGCTTTGTGTTTCCACTGTGTATCGTTGGTATTTTGCAACATTTACCCTATTTGCTTTTGTATTTCGTCTACTTTTATAAGGAAAATAAAAAATTTATTGAAATAACTTGGCCAAGTGTCATAGCTATAGCTATAGCTATAATGTCATAGGATAACTGAATATTAATTTGTATTTAACATGATACTTTTCTGGGTTTTGTTGGTCTGCTAGTACAGCTTTGTATTTTGTGACATCTGTTTGTTAATTTTTATGTTGAAACTTGTCAGAAAAAAAGGAAACATGAGACAAGTGTGTGCTACCTACTGTACACTCTTGGAATGAAGGTTATTCAAAGGTTTCCTAGTTAAAGGGTCTTTGCTTCCTAGGGTTCTACATTGAACCTTCAAGGGTTCCCCTAGAATCCAAACAATCCTTAAGGGTTCTAGGTTTGACCTAATTTTCTAAGAGTGTATAAGACCACCAAATAATTTCAATTCTTCAACATTTTAAGTGAAAACCGGTGTTAATTGAGTCCCAATTTGTTCTTGTTTACGGCTGGATGGATTTTCCTCTTCCCCGGTGCTTACCACCCTACTTCCCACTCATAGAGTTAAAATATAGAGCAAGCATGCTGGTCACATGATCACGTTCTAGCATGGAGAGCCTGTGGCATTACCAAAACAGGAATGATTTGCACTTGTGAAGTGCCCGATAGCTCCAGATTGCAGACATGCACAATGTTATAACTGTAAAAAATAGTTCTTCAAGAAAAAGGTAGTGGAATTTGGGCATTTTAGCCAACTTTGGAGCTCTATTTCTGAATAAAATGACACCTGAGGTGTTTCAGTCGATGTTTCAGTCGATCATTTTCAACTCAGGACATAGACTTTGGTTATTCACTTGGGCAGCTGCACAAGTGTGCTCTCTTTATATTTTAACTCTATGTTCCCACTTCAGTGAGCTTTTGATGAGTCCTTCAATGCTCTTAACCCTCATGTCACAAATTCAGAGGAATTAACACCCAGAATTGCAAAAAAAAAAAAAAAAAAGATTAAATTTAGCTTAGCTGTAACTTAGCTGAATGGTTTTCTTACATAGACTGAATTGACTGAAAGAAACAGAAAACACATGTGTTAGAGTTTCGGTGAGCATGAGAGTTGTAAAGTCCAACAAAAACACCTCCAGAAGGCTAGGACTCCAGTTTTGACTTTTTGGGGACATTTAGCTGGTTCCCACAATGTGTGTGTGTGTGTGTGTGTGTGTGTGTGTGTGTGTGTGTGTGTGTGTGTGTGAGTGTGTGTGTGTGAGAGAGAGAGAGAGAGAGAGAGAGAGAGAGAGAACATTTCTTCATAGGCATGCATTATTTTTTAAAATGATTTTAACTTTATTTTTTTGTTTTCTGCAGAGAACATTACTTTTTCATCAACCAAACACGTTCCAGTGCACAGCTCGGCCTGCAGGCAAAATCTCCATGTGCAGACACAGAGCTAATACACACAAAGGGAAGTCTGTGCATTAGTGTCTGTTAGGTGTTTGTGTACTCGCTGCTTTAATGGGACAAAAGATTAACGCTCATTGGACAACAGGTTTTAACACATTAGCTGTTTTTTTGGGTAGAAATGGCAGACATTGCTAATGTTGACTCGATTTTAGAAAAGCCTTTTAATGCTCATACTCATGAGGAGAGACCAAAAATTAAACAAAAAGGCAGACCAAACAATATCGATGGGTAATCTGTTTAATATTTGAAATGTACCTCTGCTAGATCACTATTAACAATGAAAATGTTATCCATTTTATGTGTGATATAAGCAATGAATCGACATAATCAACACATTTGTAGCATAAATCAGGTTTTTCTTGTAAAACCTAAGTGAAAGAAGGCTTTCTATTGATAACTATTGTGTTTAACTGATATTCTTAAAAAAGTTTTTTTATCTATATCTTGTTATATTCAAAATAGTATTGGATATGACAAAACAAGTTCCAGTTATAAAGAACAAATAGAAGACAGACAAAATCAAATTTGCATTTTTTTAAATTTAATACCATTTATGCTTCCACAAAAATGAATCACATCCTTCTGAAATAACATCAGATAAAACAGAACAGTGTGTGTGTGTGTGTGTGTATTCATGTCTACAGTAAATGAACTAGAATAATGAACTTGATGACTGGAAAAACAACCACTAATTGAATGTGCTCGTCTGTCAACATGCACTGTCTGTTCATCATGATGAACAAAATCTTACTGTGTGTGCACTGCAAATGTACTTGCTGCACTTGGTACATGTAGAAGCTGTTGTAAGTATAATGTAAATATAGCTCGGTAGCTAACTGCTGTAGGCATCAGATGTGCAAACGTGAAGTTCAAATTATAATATGAAACAGATTATAAAAGTGATAATAATGGAAATGGGCTTTAGCAAATTTAATACCGGCCTTTCGTTCATATAAATCTGAAAAGTGACTTCAGGCTTCGTAATTCACATTTCTGGCACGACATTTTCAACTGGCATATATTGCATATGGTATACAACCCTGTATTTTGCATCTTAAGGAAGATATGCTACAAATTGCACATTCATTAAGGAAAAAATGAACAACACACGGTCATTTAAAAGACAATTCTCTGTAGACTGCTAGCAAACCAGCTAGCATGTTTTTTTTTCTTTAGGCTTGCACTTGTTTTACACACGCAAACCTTTAGTAAATCAGGGCCTGAGTCTTTCCACACATGCTGAGATGATACAGTATCACTTGCCAGATGGTAAAAGGGCAAAGAGAGAGTGGGAAGGATGACTGTAGTCCTTAATAATTCTGTAAGGCAAGCAGTGTTAGTTGAAAATATTATGAATAGAGGAAAGGCTGTTGCCTGTATTGGCCTGAACAATCGTCACTACTCTCTGAAGAGCTTTCAATCACTCAAGTGTTGCTGTAGTAGGCGGTGCTGCCATCTGTGAGAATGCTTTGTGCAAAATAATGCCTAATGTGTAATGATACAGTAACCATACATGTCTAATAAACACAAGACTGTGTGTGTGTGTGTGTGCGTGTGAGGTTTATTAAACAAAGCATAGCTCTGTATTAATCCGTGTTTGTTCCTGTGTTGCCATGGCATCATGGATATCTGCATTTCCTGGTTTGTTGTTAAAGGCTCCGTGTTTGAGATGTTAATGCGCCAGTACATATTCTAGCAGTGACAAGGCTCTAATGATACAAAACTATAGTGACATGCTGTCAGATCAATCAGTTTGCCTGCATACACACATGCACACAAATAACCGCACAAACCTTTCTGTTGTTGCATTATTGTATGTCCATATTTCATGCCTTAGATATAAAACCAATATGTTCACATACACATTGACGCCATTACCAATACCAACGAGAAAGCAAATATTTACTCATTATAACTCACATAGACAGATCAGTAGGCCATCACACACACACACACACACACACACACCCTTGCCTTTGAACACCGACACTACACTATTGAGAAATCAGACTAAAATTTGTTTAAATGTGTAACTTGGAACCTCTGTGGCAATGGCTACACAATGACGCAATGACAATTCAATCACTGTTTTCTCTGCCCATTCCAACTCTTTATCTTTTATTTGTCTTTAACTTAATAATTTTTCTTTTTTAAAAAGCTCAAATTTAACAGTCATTTTAGTACTGCGAAAGATCTTTGTCAAAATAATGAAAAACGTAGATAAATAAAAAGCTGATAAAAATGTCATCGTAATTTGCATTTGCATGCATTCACACACACACACACACACACACACACACACACACACACACACACACACACACACACACACACACACACA
>JAKKZN010000010.1:4404309-4416056 GCA_033441825.1 Pangasius elongatus
CCCCCACCTACAATCCCTGCCGGACCCGAGACTCAAACCCACGACCTTCAGGTTCACCTTCAGGTTACAAGTCCGACACTCGAACCATTAGGCCACGACTGCCCCCTGTCAATTTCCTGCCTCACACACATAGCCTCTTGCAGAGGACGGGGACATAATATGGAGTGGACATATGGCGATGCAAAATGTACAGTGGTGCTCACTTGATTCATCAAAAACCCACAAGAAGTCAACTAGTGAAGTCCACATGCACTAAGCACAGAGTTGTTATGCGTGCTTTAAAGGCACTACTTGACTGTAAGGGTAGAACCCCTGTCCATAATTCGGTCTGTATTCCCCACACATTATGTGACTTCGATCAAGTCATGAGGTTGAATCAATTATTATGGCTCAGTATTTATAGTCACCAGGGATAAGAAACGTTACAGGGAACGAAAATGAGGGTGTGAAATTTTTCATTTTCAAACAATATCACTCTAAATTGTTCCCGAGTAAAATTTGATTTGATTATCTAGTTATTAACTATTTTTCTGGTCCAGTGTGATTTCACACCTAAACCTAAACATCCCAAAAGGCCTTAATTCCTGTCCAGAAGTAGTCACTTCCTGTATGCCCGGCTACAGGAGCATATAATGTAAGATAGCCACTATAGCTGGGTTTTTGATATTTTTCCTACAACTCTGTAGGCAATAAATCACACCGCAAAAGTAGAAGGATGCTCTGAAAATAAATACACATGTTTCGGGTTAAATGCGGCGTTTATTTTTAATTATACTCCTTTATATGTAAAGAACAAGGCTATCGCAGGTAAAGAACGTTATTAACCATTGTTTTATTTCATTCTAACCTTTTTCCACTGTAAAAACAAAAAAAATACTGTTTTTGTTCAGACCAACCAAAATGAAAAATAAACGTTTGTAATCTCTGACTGTCATGAGCACTTACAGCAAACAAGAACAAAAGTGCTCAGATTACTCAATAGCTGCATTTTATTGAGGATATCATTTGTGTTTCTTTGCAGAGTAGAATTGTCTAGAAGATCACGTAGATATAAAACGTTTCATCCAAGAGCTTAGAGGATCAGGGACGCTGGATTAAAACGGGTCTGTCTGCGAGCTGTTCTTACTCATCCCTGTGTACTTTAATAAGTCACTGCATTCACACAGCAGGAATACAAACATCTCTGTGAAGCTCTGAAGGCTTGTAGCTACGCAGTCTGTTTATGGGTCTGATGTTCCGTGTTGCTGTTTTGACAAAGAGGAAAATCAGAGCACACAGAACAACACTGTAATCCTCGGTGTGGCTGCGGGAGAGTCAGCAGCCTCACAACACACTCGAGATGAAACTTGTACACAGAGATGTGTATATTTGTGATATAAGACCACAGAAATATAAGCCTTGGCCTAATTTCAAATCGATGTCAACGCACTTGAGACGGAACATCAATTTTTGTTGTGTCTTGTTACTTGTTATGATTTAAATGTTCTCTGTTTTGGAGAAATTATGTTGTTCAGTTTTATTTGACTTAGTTTCAGCATGTATATATTATGTAAGGAAGAAACACTTGGGAGCATGCGGTTATAGGAAAATAATCAGTAACGTAGTGGTGTTAAGTGATTCGATGCTAAGCTTCGATGAGTTACCTGTTACCACCCAATAGTTGATTATTTTCCAATAAATTCATGCCCTGAAGTATTTTATTGAATTTATCTGATCCACAGCAATTTGCCAATGATTACATTTCTTTAGTTAATTAAAGAATGGCACATTGTACCTTTATCCATTTATAGTTACATTTAATGTTGAGGAACATCTGCAAGTTCCTGTCATAGCAGCTATAAGCCATCGTTCCCTCGGCTTGTTAAACCTCGAAACGCAACACCCTCTGTCCTGAAGACTTCCAGTGTCAGAACGCTTGAAGGTGCATTAGCTTAGATTAGTCTTTTTCCCCCAAGATTAGGTCTGTAACAGCTAGGTAGCTTTGACATTCTGCACATGTTCACAAAGCTCCGCCCCTGGGATCTACAGTGGTAAATAAAAAAAATTGACCATTGCACCTTTAATGTTTACGGCTTTACCTGTGACTGTTACACAGCACTGACACTGGAGTCTCCTTCCATAAACGTTAAATAATTTTCCTCGCAAAAAACTACACCATGTCAACGAGGAGCATCCACCATACAGCCGCCTGTGTAGGTTGTTACAATAAAAACAATAATGTACTCATAGAAAATTAATCAAAGCCTTCTGACCAATCAGAATGGAGCACTTAGCAGCACTGTGGTATAATTAGTTCAGGTTGAGGGACATCAGTTTGGGAATAATGAAACACATCTGTTATATCTGTCTTGTTTTCTGGATAATGATCCACACATTTGTCTGTAATTATGACACTGATCTCTCTCCACAGTCACAGATCAACAGGCTGGGGCTGAGGAGCTGAAAATGTTTTCGCATCAGTTTCTGTTAATGTGCATCACACTCACTTGCTCATGTCGCTAACGTTGTCAGCAGCGAAGAAGAAGTTCTGAAAGCGTGGGTGGCACATTTTAAACACGCTGCAGAGACACAGATTCATTCTAATGAGTACGTTAAAGAACACAAGTGTGTGTGCTTTAATTAAAATCATCAGTCATTAGGAAATGACTCCTGTGCACGTGGAGCACACAGAAAAAAACAAACAAACTACACAACAGAACACAGAACAGACAAAGCGCAATATCTGGAATGAAAATGTATGAAATATTGAAGCTAAGAATGTTATATATTGATATATATATATAAGAATATTGAATGAAACCTGAATATACAAAATGAAAACAGAATATTGGGAATATAATGAATAAAATCATAGTGAAATGAAAACCAGGTTCCCAATCTAGCCTTGGAATGTGTGTGACATTATTAATAATCAGAATCAGTGTGGCGCTGGCTAGTGTCAAAGATCTTAAATAAATAAATATACAATAATAAATATGATAGTCAATTTATATATGTAATATTATTGGAATAAAAATTGACTAATTTTGCTTTTACATTGTAGTGCGTTTTTTGCCTTGTGCAGCTACATGTTGGTTGCTATGGTTTCTCTAGTAGGGCCTAGTTATTACAACGGTCGTGTGTGTGTGTGTGTGTGTATTGATGTATATCATAAATTAATTTATGTGTAGCACTCACTAAACCAGGTTTTAATCACGATATATCCACAAGCACATTCCTGCAAACAGCCTTCGCACTGACATTCACACTATTTAGCGTCCTTAATTTGACAATCTGTTACAGCATGTTAATGTGATAATCAAAGCAAATCGATTGTTAAGGTAAACACACACATTCAGGAACTGCACGACAGGGTCAGCTAGGCAACCTGGATTTCATCTTATATCATTTGCATTTCGTTTTATATATTTGTGTTTCATCCAATATTTTAACTTTTCATTTTCATCTATTCAGGTTCAAGTCAATATACTGTGTACTGAAAATATAGTATTTCCTGAATATGTGTGTTTGTGTGTGTGTATGTGTGTGTGTGTGTGTGTGTGTGTGTGTGTGTGTGTGTGTGTGTGAGGACTTACTACTTCCTCTTGTGTTCTCCAGCACTCTCGATGCTGTAGCTGCCAATCTTCACCATCCCGACTGCCTTCTCCTCCTGTAAAAACGGATTTTTCAATTCAGAAACACACGAACACACAACATGAAGACATGAACAGCTTTGGCTTCAAGTGTATTTGCGTGTTCGAGGTGTTGAGGTGTGTGTCTGGGCATTATTTATCTGTGTGAACTGTGTGTACACAACTCTAGGCATGTGTAAAAGTTGATGGTGTGTGTGTGTGTGTGTGTGTGTGTGTGTGTGTGTGTTCACCTGCTGGCTGGTGTACCAGTAGATTGTAACTCCTTTAAGGACGAACCAGAAGCGCTGCCATTTCTGTGTCATGAACACACTCATCTCTTTCCTCTTCTTCCAGAGCCATCCGTCGCAGTCCGGCAGGCCCAGCTCACGACACGACACCCTCCTACGACTCAGCGCCGTCCGTGTGCCTGCAGGGGGTCAAAGGTCACTTTAAAATGATCTTTACGTATTTGACTGAAATGTGTACATAGTTTAAAAGTGTTGTTTATTAAATATAAATTCTCCATGTCATTTCTGTTCAATTCTCACATCTGATTGGTCAGAAAGTGTTTCTATATTCTATTGCTATATATTGCAATATATAACCCTAACCCTATATATTGTTTCTATAGTAACAGCTACATTCACAGAGATTTGCTTGGAGGACATGGCACGATAATCTAAATCTGTTTTGTGGATGTCCTGCAACTTTATATACGTAAATATAAATGGATAAAAAGTACAACACATTATTCTTTAAAAAATAAGCAATTGTTAGTGTTGGAATATTGCCATGATAGAAGAATAAAACACTTTGGGAGATGCTGTATTGGGAAAATAATCAACGTCAGAGTGTTAACAGTAACTCTGCAACCCGTCGTTGATTGTTTTCCTATAACAGCATGCCCCCAAGTGTTGAACAGAAGGTCATGAGTTCAAACCCCAGCACTGCCAAGCTGCCACTGTTGGGCCCTTGAGCAAGGCCCTGAACCCACAACTGCTCAGATGTATAAATGAGATAAATGTAAGTTTCTCTGGAAAAGGGCGTCTGCCAAATGCTGGAACTTTCATACCTTTGAAGGAGCTCTTCTTGGGCTCCTTTTCCTCCTGTAGAGGGCGACAGAGAGCAGAATCAGCACGAGGTATGGACATGGAAATGTGAATGTACAGCAAAATATCACAGAAAAAAAGCTTTTGCACAAAGATATAAAACTCCTGATAATGTGTTTACTTATGTCTGTGTCATGTGTGTGTGTGTGTGTGTGTGTGTGTGTGTGTGTGTGTGTGTGTGTGTGTATGAACTCACCACACTGGCCCCCATTTCAGGCCAGGATCCGACTCTTGTCCTGCTGGAGTCCAGACTGAGGAGAGATGTACTCCTGCGCTCTAATCCAGAACCTAACAGCAAGAGAAGAGTTAGGATGCACTGCACACATCACACACACACACACACACACACACACACACACACACACACACACACACACACATCACACACACGCACAAGCTGCATTTCGTTACCTTCAAAAGAGAGGGAAAAAAAGCTGAGAAAGAGGCTGGTGAGGGAATACTGTTAATAGCTGTTAGAACGTAAGTGATAACAAGAACTAACTTGTTTTGTGGACAATCCACCACATCTCTCTCTCTCACACACACACACACACACACACACACACACACACACACACACACACACACACACACTGTTACTAGGAGACTGCTACAGTTAAACAAAGGGCAGATGCTGCTGTTGCCTAAAGACACTTAAATAAACACTTTTACTGAAAAAGCTGATCTGCCTGAAGCAGAGATTAAGGGCCTGGTGGAAAAAAGGCAATTGACTTTAACGGGTAAAAACTTGCAAAAAAAATATATATATATATATAAAGTGAACAAAATACATGATGTGATGAATAAAAGAGATTCTACAACTGGTGTTGTTTTGTGTATGCCTTTGTGTATCTGTGTGTGTGTGTGTGTGTGTCTTACCTGCACCCAGGTGGTGTGTGTGTGCGCTGTGGCTCTGCTTCCCATCAAGGCCACTCAACTCCAGCTCCTCCTGTCCTGTAAGCTGCTGCCCTTCAGGGGACAACACAGCAGCCCTGACACACACACACACACACACACACACACACACACACACACACACACACACACACTTTAATTTGATGTTCATCATATACATTTTTAAAAGAAAACAAATTTGTTGCAAAATACACACACATCCACTACATTTTTATACTGTTTACAGCGATTAGAAACAAATGATTTTTCATTTCACTTCTTTCTGATTTTATTTTTACATTCCTGCTCCAGATCTACGTTTTAGCTGCAAACTAGTTAAAATGAAATTTAAAAAAAAAGGTTAATAACATTCTACACAGAAAAGTGTATTTCTTTTTTAACATGTTCAGAGCATCCTTCTGCCTCTACAGTGTGATTTGCTGCGTGCAGTATCACAGGAGTAATACTTTCTACACCGGCTTTTCTGTACTCACCACATCTTCAAATACAATTTACAGTGACTTTGTTCGGGTTTACGATTTTGTCCAATTAAAAATATTTATTTGTTTTTGCTTTTCGTTCCTTGTATATAATGATTCACTGTTCTTAACAAATGAACCTACACATTAATAATGCACACCCCCACTCACACGAACTCACTCGCACGCACTCACACATACTCACACTCACTCACTCGCACACTCGCGCACTCGTGCACTTGCACGCACTCGCACGCCCTCACTCACACGTTCAGGAAATAAATATGGAAAAAACAAGTAGGACTGGACAGGGACGGTCCCCCACCAACATTTCTAGTTGTTAATAGTTTGCATGCTAGAAATTCCCTTTAAATATACTCCAAACAGAAAGGGAGCTATTTCAGACATTTGACCTTGCTGTGACCTTGACCATATAGGATCAATTGGAAATTCTAATCAGTTTATCTGCTGGTTACAGTGATACTTCCATATAAATCCTACAAACATTCAGCCACTCGCTCTTGAGATATCGCGCTAACGAGAATCTGAGACAGACAGACGGACGGATGGATGGATGGATGGATGGATGGATGGATGGATGGTGGAGGAATAAAAAAAAAGCATCTATGCATTATAACAATAGTAGGAATTATTTACCGTGCTGCTTCCAACTTCACACCATGTATGCAGTAATGATTTTAGCAGTAGTGCATCTAACACAGTAGTGCACAAAACACTATGTAAATCAGTTTATACAACAACAACAACAACAACGACGACGACAATGACAACAACAACACATTGTATACACCTTTATCTAAACCAGTCTGTACACTGTGTGTAGTAGGAATGACAGGAATGATCTGCTGCACGGAGCAATAACAGTGCAGTGTGGAACCTGGCGCAGTGTAGAGCGTAAAAACATCAGCTACACAACATCTGCTTTATACAGCAGGCCAGTTCAACACAACAGCAGGCTAACTGTCCGCAGTAATCAGCTCATCATCAGGATGTTTAATAGAGGATAAACACAAACACCAAGCAACACACACACACACACACACACACACACACACACACACACACACACACACACACTCCTGAGAGTGAAGCTTTGGCTTACATTATAAGCCGATGTCACGTCAAATGTAATCAATCCCCAGATCATAATAAAACCTAGTTACATCAATTAATTGGATCTGTATAAATATTTTAAATTGTATGTATAAACATAGATAGATAGATAGATAGATAGATAGATAGATAGATAGATAGATAATGCTTAGCAGCATACGGAAGACAAAAAATCATAATTGTGACTAAAATATGATTAATCGTGGAGCATTTATAATAAAAATAAATTTTCTGCATATTATCATAAACAGCATGTGATCATTTTACTTCATGACAAATCAGGATTTTCTTCCACACACACACATTATAAGCTTTTATTCCTATAAACGTATTAATCGAAATTAGAGCTTTAATAAGGCCCTTACATTAACAGAGCCAATCTAATTCAAAACATAATTACTCTATAAATAAATACATAAATAAATAAATAAAATAAGACAATTAATAACAAAAATTAATTAAAAGGAACATGAAATATAAGAGAAGATAAACAGGATAAAAAAGAAAATAAAAATGTAAGTAATTTAATTGATAAAATATACAGATTAAGCAGAGAAAGAATAGAATGAACATAAAATAAACATAATAAATAAATAAATAAATTGGTGCATTATGGAAACAAATAGACAGTTAGAATGGGAAGGTGATGATTTAATGCAAATTTAATTTTAGTTATAAATATTGCAGTCAATTACGTGTCCTTTTTAGTTTATTTTTCTCCCTGATTTTCTCCCTGATTTAGTCTTGGCCAGTTCCCACCCACCAGCCAGCTCTCACCTATCATACAACTGCTTCCACCCGGGACCCGTGAAGGCTAACACACAAGACACACAAAACCAGCGCCGGTGCTGCGTCACAGGGAGGAAAGTGCTATCCGCCCGCTTCCACACTCACGAGAGCACAAACACGCACGATTAGCGAGTATCACTGTGATTAACAGGGGACAGAGAGTGTACGCTGTCCCTTCAGTGCAGAGATAAGGGCCAACTTCGCTCTCTTGGCTCCTGGCCACAGACTGTGCTGAGCAGATGTGGCATTTTCAGGATTCTAACCTGCGATCTCCACATGATACGGTGCACAATTTTTTCTGTTGTGTCACTCGGGAGCCCCATCGATTGTGTTTGAATAATTTTGGAAGTCAAAATTCATGACTGTTCTTACATCCTGATTGTTTTCCTTGATAATTATTCAGCCACTTCATTCATTCCACTATCATTTGATATTCTCTGAATGAGTGTAAGACCGCTCCTCAGTCATGTTAATGAACCGGGTCTGTATAATGAACTGGGTCTGTTAAATGCTAATTATGAGGACAATTTGATTAAAATGAATGAATAAACATGTGACCACAGTAAACAAACAAAACCAGACAGTTAAACCTATGAATGTGGAGCTAATTACTCAGTGCAACAGAGAAAAAAAAACAAGTAAAACATTGATATCTAGTATTAGTATAACGTTTACTAAGCCTCAGTTTCAGAGTCAGATGTATTAGTTAATTGAGGAAGCCCAAAATTGTGATCATAATTAAAATATGCATTCTTAAAAATAGTTTTTTTTGAGTAATATTAAAATCCTTATTATTAAGACCCTTTCAGGAACATGTTTCATTCCACTTAATAATTTGGTCATTTTAAATCAACAGAAAATACCCTTTTGTTCTGCACCATACACTTCAAGCATGCGTCGCTTCATATGGAGAAATCTTTAAATCTTTGAAATGTACACACAATTTGACTTAAAATAAGTAGTAAAACAAATCCCAGTTCATAACCGTATGATCTGTCGATGGTGAAGAGCTGCAGGTAAACTCACCTGAACGAGTACGAGCGCACAGACGCCGGCGCTCGCTCGAACACTGAGTGTCTGTTTCTCTCTTCCTCTTCCTCGTCTTCTTCTTCCTTCTGCAGACAGGAGAAACAGGAAGAGCTTCACATTAACTCATCCTGATAGAGCAGCAGACTAAGTTTGTGTCTGTGATTGCATTTATGTATGTTCCACCGGTACGTCAACGGGCATATGGTGTCTTTTAGCTTTGTGTGCACATATGGGTGTGTGTGTGTGTGTGTGTGTGCTGTCAGTGAGAATGTGTGTGTCAGTGGAACAGTCATGTGGCAGTGATGTGATCCCTTAAGGCCCTCCAAACAACAAGATATCCCCCGCCCCCAACCTTGTTATATCATCCATCCAATACAGCACATTTAGGATCTATACTAAACCGCAATCACAAGATTTAACTTGTCGTCATCTGAACTGTGTGTGACTCTCACTCAGTGTGTGTTTGTGAGTGTCCGAGGGTGTGTGTGTGTGTGTGTGTGTGTGTGTGAGAGAGAGAGAACATCAAAGGGGCCATGGAGATGGCTTTCAGAGCTCTGAACAGGAAGTGAGTGTTGTCATACCAACCCCTCTCTCGGGACTGAAAAGACCCTGCAGGTATAATCAGTAAAGCTTGTGTGTGTGTGTGTGTGTGTGTGTGTGTGTGTGTGTGTGTTTAGTGTCAGTGTCATTATCAAAAAGATGAGCAATTCAACTAAGACTCAGGATTCAGTATCAGTGTGTACTCCAACACAGCTGCTGTTAATTCTGAAATAACCGAATGAGCATCCTTATAACCCAGGAGTCATGGTTCTGATCAGTAACTGCCCTTAATATGTTACAGCCACATTTATCTACTCTCTAATTCTAAACACATTTATCCTTATATACTCTAGATTCAGCTTTATCAGCTCTCTACTTCCACACATCTACACTCTAATTTACTTGTTTTGTGTGCATGTAAAAACGTGCAAACAATAATATACACAAGAAACACTAAACGATTGTCCTAGATACTTCTAAAACAGAAAGTTTACTCCTTTTGTCGTGCACAGCACAACAGGCCAAACGATATTTGCCTCGATGAACGCCCAATTTGGGAAGCATGGAGTCGATGCAAATGGGCATTTTCTGCACCAGTAATGCGATTTACACACAGCCTGAAAGTCCACTCAGGGCGCCATGGTGGCACATGATTGCCACTTCACAGCTGCAGGGTCCTGAGAGATTGGGTTACTTTCTGTACTGAGTTTTGTATGTTCTCTATGTGTTTGTCTGGGTTTCCTCCGGGTTCTCTGGTTTCCTCCGACCTCCCAAAAACATGCCAGTTAAGTGTATTAGTGATACAAAATGGCCCCTTTGTGTGAATGGGAGTGTGTTTGGTGTCCTGCAATGTAATGGTGTCCCATTCAAGGTATATTCCTGGAATGAAGTCTGGATCCACTGCAATCCTGACCAGGATAAAGCGGTTAGTTGATTTGATTGAATGAATGAATGAATGAATGAATGAATGAATGAAAGGAATATATTTGAGGAACAGCCATAGCATGGGCAAATTAGTACAACAGAAGGCCAAGTATTAAACATGCATAAGCCAGGATGCTTGCGCAGTTGGTAGCATTGCCACCTCTCAGCTCCAGGGTCCCAGGTTTGATCCTGAGCTTGAGTTACCATCTATGTAGAGACTCACATGTTTTCTCACTGCCCATGTGAGATTCCTTTGGGTTCTCCGGCTTCCTCCAACTTCCCAAATATATGCCAAGTGGACTGGCAACATGAAATTGCCCCTAGGTGTAAATGAGTTTGTGAATGTGCATGTGCATGGTGCCCTATGATCGACTGGCATCCCATCAAGGGCATATTACCACCTCACAGTTTAAGTTCAAGTCTACTTTGAGAATGTACTTCAGGAACTGTAAATGCATGGGCAAATTACTACAACCAAAGGCTAAGTATTAAATATGCGGACATTTCTATTCATTCACCTCCACTCTCCACCGCATTTAAACAGAGTCTTTGAAAAGATTTTCATTCTCATTTACCAACTTGACTGTGAATTGGGACAGATGTGCGTAAATATAATGAAAAGGGTTGTGAAGAGTGACGGAAATTATACACTGGATGGGTTTCAGTCTCAATTAGTCTCTCTGAAATCCGAACTCACCATGGCTACTGAATGGCTCATGCAAAAACCTCATTTAAATCTTGTTGGGTTTTTTTTTTGTTGCATGTTGTAAGTCATTCCTGCAATTCAACCATGCAAATCCTATTTACCACATGCATAACTTATCATATTACACATGCAAATTAGGATTTGTTATTTGGGATTTCAGTAAAGCAATAACAATATCTACAAAAACAGTTTACGCTTTACAGTCAGATATCATTTGTTCAGGTTTGCTCAGCTCTTCTTTATACTGTATTCTGTATTTTATTGTTTATTCACATTTGCATGATGCTTCTGTTGTCCTGTATTGTAAATGTCTAAAGTGTTTTCCCTGGTCAGACCTTTTAACTGCATTATATTGTTTATTTTGCATCTTATCTACTCATATATACTGTACTCCTGTATTGTTGTGTGCTGCAGCATTGCCTACGACTGATATTTCATCCTACCGTACGCATTCGCAGTGCACTGCATAAGTATTCACCCCCATTTGTGTGAAACCCATAAACCTGTTGTCATCAGGAGTCACATTAGTAGT
>JAKKZN010000010.1:4437965-4453952 GCA_033441825.1 Pangasius elongatus
ATAGGTGGAGAGTGATGATTCGCTGTGGCGACCCCTGAAGGGAAAAGCCGAAAGAAGAAGAAGAAGAAGAAGAAGTCATCATATAACTCAGCTCTATTACACACCTAGCACGACACTCATTAATAAATGAAAAATAAACTGTCAGTGTTGGCTAATTATTGTGGTATAAGAGGACAAAAACACTTATACAGGGATGTCCTTTTATAGGAAAATAATCAACTTCATGATGGTAACAGTAACTCTGCTTCATGCTGGTCCACATCACACCACCCTGTCGTTGATTATTTTCCTATATTTTCCTTTCACACCCCGAAAGTTTTAATCCTTACATACATAAATATGTATGTTAGATGGTTCAAGGGCCTTGTATGGACTGATAGATTTCATTTCTTCCCCCCACATTCATTTAATAAATTTATTTCTCATTACTTCACATTACTTTTAACACGTTGTCTGTCCTTTGTCAATGACAATCAGTTTATAATCAGTTATAATCAATAATATTCTATGATTGTTGCCTCGATACATGTAAATCACTGCCTTTCAAAATCGATGCATTGATCCAAATCATCTGATTATCACACCACTAACATACTCAGTAGCCACTTTAATAGGTACACAAGCATTTTTTCTACACATCACGTTGTAGCTATACTCACTGACTGTAGCTCATCTGTACCTCTCGGCTTTGCGAAAGATCAACGCTTTCTATTTTAGCTTTTGGAATAGCTGTAATCCCACTGACTCGTAACTGATTTGGAGTCTGTTTATTATTTTGTCAAAATAAAAGCACTGACTCGTAAATGTTTAATGAAGCACGGTCAAATAAATTAACTAGGTCAAGTGGGATGCAAACTTTTGAGCTAGCTAATGAAGATAACTGCTGACCTAGACTTAGTTTCTGAAATACAGTCGGATCCATAAGTACTTGGACAGTGACACAGTTTTTACCGTTTTGCCTCTGTACATCAACACAGTGGATTTGAAATGAACCAATCAAGATGTGAATGAAGTGTTTAATTCAATGGATTTAATAAAAATATTGCATTAACCATTTAGGAAATCCAGCCATTTTTTTTTACAGAGTCCCTCTATTTTCACAGGCTCAAAAGTAATTGGACAAACTATCAATCATAAATATTAGTATTATGTTTAATGACTGGCTAAAGTCTGGAACCCATGGACATCATCCAATGCTGAGTTTCCTCTCCTGAGGTGCTTTGCCAGGCCTTCACTGCATCCTGAGGTAAACCCTCTGTACTCACATTCATGAAGGTGTCTCTTGATTGTAGACCCTGTCAGTGATAGTCCTGCCTCCTCCAGAGTGTTCCTGACTTGGCTAGTTGTTGTGAAGAGGTTTTCCTTCACCAAGGAAAGAATTCTGCGATCATCCGCTTTAGTTATCTTCCATGGTCTTCCAGGCTTTTTGGTGTTGCTGAGCTCGCCAGTGCATTCCTTCTTTTTAAAAATGTACCAAGTTGTTGATTTGGTCCCTCCTAAAGTTTCTACTGTCTCTGATAGGTCTGTTTTGTTTTTTCAGCCTAATGATGGCCTCCTTCACTTACATTGACACACTGGACCACATATTGAGAGTTCCCCTGAACAGCTAGCAAATGCAAATTCAGCACTTGGACTCAGCTCCAGACCTTTTATCTCCTTAATCTGTCATGAAATAATCAGGAAACAGGCTATCTCTGGCCATTAAACTGCTTATCAGTCAAATGTCCAATTACTTTAGAGCCTGTGAAAATGGAAGGACTCTGCAAAAATCCCTAAACACTTAGTGCATTATTTTTATTAAACCCCTTGAATTAACGCTGAAAGTCCTCACTTTCAATCGCATCTTGATCGCTTCATTTCAAACGCATTGTGGTGGTCTACAGGGGCAAAATGACAAAAATGGTGTCGCTGTCCAAATACTTATGGACCTGACTGTATTTACATTGTAGGTCGTTTAAAGGGTTTTCACACAAACAAGCATGAAAATTAAAAGCAATATTATTAGTAGTAGTAGTGATATTATTATTATTACGATCCAAGAGTAACAAGGCGCATCTCGTTGTAAATATGTGGGAAAATATGACTGTTTTGGTCCACATTAATGACGCACATTCAAATAAATGAACTAGACCGTGTCAACAAGGATGTAAACCTTCAAGCTTCCTATTAAATATAACTGCTGACTTAAACTGTGGGCAGTGGTAGCTCAGTGGTTAGGACGTTGCTTACTGATCAGAAGGTCATGAGTTCGATCCCCAGCTGCTGGGCCCTTGAGCGAGGCCCTTAACCCTCAACTGCTCAGCTGTATAAATAAGATAAAATGTAAGTCGCTCTGGATAAGGGTGTCTGCCAATGCCATAAATGTAAATGTAAACTCAGCTGCTGTAATACTTAGGCTGTATGTTGCAATACATAAACATGGATTTCTCTTTTACGGTAGATAAACTATATAATAGAGACCATTTTTTCTACCAAGAAAGCAAAGAGGCTGGAAAAAAAGAATGTTTGCACTCCACTGTGCATAGTTATAATACTGTAAAGCACTTTAGTACAAGCAGAGTATTATCCTCAAAAAGTAAAAAAATAAATAAATAAATACATAAAAAAATTTAAAAACTATTTTTTTCTAGCATTAAACTTGTGAATGTAGTCACATTGCTGTAGGTGTAAAAACTGCACTGAAAGCAGTTTGGGCCAGTTGATACTCGCAGTGACTGTAGAGCCTGCGGCCAACTCCCAACAGAGTGTGTGTGTGTGTGTGTGTGTGTGTGTGTCGTAAACAGAGAAAGGAAATGATATAAGGTACTAGGTATTTTGTGACTCTGTTTTGCACTTTGCGTGTGTGTATGTGTGCGTGTGTGTGTGAGTGCGTGTGAGTGCGTGTTTCCATTGAGTTATATAAAACATGATCACACACTTGTTCACTTCCTCATTCCTGCTTTCCGCCATCCCGGGGGATTGAGCTCCGATTCTCTTTTATCTTTAACCCAACTCGCATATCAGCTCTAACAGCCGCTACACCAAGCCGCCAGTGTTTAGGGAAGAAAGCAGGAGTTTACCTCTGAGCCAGGCGCTGACTCTCTCGGCGCTCCAGGACATTAAGGGCTCCATGAGCGGAGTCTGAGGAGCGGCTAATCCCGTCCCGAACCCGGAGTGTCGAGCACGACTTCTCCCGCTTTACCAACGGCGGAAAAAAAAAAAGCTGATCCTTGAGAAAAAACACGCCCACCTTCAGGTAGACCACGCCCATCTCCAGGTAAGCGGCCCTGAAGAGCCAATAGCGTGCGGCGCGAGCTGTGATTATGAACTCTTTGATCTCTCATATTTTCAAATATTTGTTTACTCAACTAGCTATATTACAAACTGAATTTCCCATCATATTTGTCAGCTTAGCTCAGCTTCTCTAACGCTAAATTCTTTAAAAATGAAATATTTGAGCAATACTGATTGTGATTTTTTTTTAGTTGTGTAATTCTCACTGGTGGCTCATCCCCGCCATTTTACTAGCCAATTCCATACATTTTAAATTCTGCTGAAATAGCCTACTAATTACTATTATTAATAAATTCACACATTTACAATTTATTTTGAATGTATGTATTTCTGTAAAGCTGCTTTGTGACCATGTCCATTGTTAAAAGCTCTATACAAGTAAAATTGAATTGAATTGAAATTACCTCTTTTGCTTGACCAGTAAGTTTATTTTATTAATTTTATTTTTGGACAGGTCCATTGAATCGCTCACCTTTCCAGATGTGGCACAATCACAATTCAGCACACTCACGCTCACATTTAACTTCCACAGAGTCCACAGAGATTATTGCACCTACTGGTCAAACATGGTAACTGCAGCAAGCACTAATATTGGCCCACTGGGGTGGGAAACACGCTGCCCCGGGCTCAGACGAGGAGCAACAGACATGACAGTTATGCTGCCTTCAATTCATCTCATAAGTGGTAATTTGTCATTTTCGACCTTGGCACGTTCGACGGACGAACTGGAAAAACACATGGACGCTTCTATGTTTGTCTTTTGTTAGCAACAACCTGGCCAGCTAACTGTGATGAGTGATATATATATTTTCCTCCTCACACAGTGAACTGTATAACGTTTTCGATTTAACAAGCAAATATGTCTGTATGTTGAAGTAAAGTTATGCAATAGCTTGAATGAAAAATGAAGCTGAAAATGAAGTGTTTTATAAATTATTATTATTATTATTATTATTATTATTATTATTATTATTATTATTATTATTATTATTATTATTATTATCTGAGGGTACTTTTTTATTGTTTTTTGTTTGTTTTTATTGGTTCTTTTTTTTTTGCCAGATTTCCTTCTTATTTATCCTTCTTATTTACTTTCCCACACTCTTAAACAAAAGGTTCTTTATGGGTTCTTTGCTTCCTATAAGTGAAACCGATGCTTAGGTGTTTTGTTTGAGAAGCCAGTACATTGCAAGGCACCATGCATACAGTATCCTGTACACATTTCCACACTCATTTACACCTTGGGGCCATTTAGACCTACATGCTTGTTTTCGGAAGGTGAGAGGAAACCAGAGAACATTAAGGAAACCCAGACAGACACAACGAGAACGTGAAACTCCACACAGACAGTAACCTGAGCTCAGGATCAAACTGGAGACACTGGGACTTTGGGGCAGCAACACAGTCACAGTACGATACAAACTTAGACCCTGTTCAGTGGTTTTATGTCTGGAGTACCATGATTATATCTGGATAGGAATTATTTGCATAAACATACAGGTGTAACTGCACTGGCTCTTTAATACTGTTTTAAATCAAGATGCGTTTTATTGCAGATATTTTCCAGCTCTCAAGCCACATTAGGCAACTGATATTACATCATGACGCAAGTAGTCCATGACTGTTTGAGGACATTTATAAAACCCATGTAAAATACTGATTTTTCATGTGAACAACTGCCAAAAGCACAGTTTGGGATCAGGTATTATGAACTGATTTGCGCTTGTCTTGTAGTTGACGCTATGTGCACAAACAAGTGGTGAAAAACTTATCAGGAAATAATTCACACACATACACATGAAAGAACGAGGGGTACACAGGGTCAAAGAAATAGCCTGGGTCAATGGGACATCATTACATATATATATATATATATATAAATATATATATATTTCTCCCTTAATTCGCCTCCTTGAAGGGCCTGCTATCAGTTCTGAGCTGTACATGACTTTATGGTGCCCCACCCACTGTTTCAGCAGGCTAATGTTTCACAGAAAGTCTTCATTACAAATTCGTCACACAGAAAACTAAACATTTCTCTGCAGATCTGATGCTTTTCAAACATGCCTCATCATAAACAGTAGCAATCAATAAAAAGGAAAGCACTTTATCATTGGAGTTGCACCTGAATGCTCACTAAACAAGGTGGTTCCTTTGAAAGAGCTTGTGTTTGGGTGAGAGTGGGAGCATTTGGGTGAATATCTGAAATTAATAGAATTACAACTACATTTTTTAACATTTCCTTCCTGTTAAGTTTATGGTATGCCTACTGAATCAGAAAACGTTTATCATGAGGTGCCATTGCAACAGTGTTGATTCATAGTTTACCATGTGCTCTGAATATATGGGTTAAAGTCCACGAGTCAGTCTGTCCATGTTGCTCCAGCCAGAAAACTAACCAAAACTCACCTGCTGCTTGGAGCAAAATGATTTCAGTGCTCATCATACTGTCTATATATAGTCGTGTGTACAGACAGCTTGTATTGTTTGCCGAAGCACAGTCCTGGAGGCATGATATTTCATCTCATTGTATATGTGCATCTAGATGAATGGGATGACAATCAGAATGGGTGCATTTAAAATGTGCTTTTAAATCAGTAGCTGAATAACATTTCAGGGATTTAAGGAGTTTTAGGGGCATTTTTATTTGAATAATCAATATCCAGATCCTAAACACATAAAAGCGTAAACAGGTTTCTGTTATAAATAAATAACTGTAGATGTTAAAAAGATGTCTATGAAGTATCTCCCAGAGGAATAAAACACTTCAGGATTTGCAGTTATAGGAAATAAATCAACGTTGGTGTGGTAAAACTACCTCCACTTCACACAAGGCCACATCACACCACCTCGTCATTGATTATTTTCCTATAACAGCACACCGACAAGTTTTTAATTCCTTACACAACCCCTGAGCTAACACAAGAATCATGTCTTCTAAATATCACCTCCTGAGCCCTGTGTAGATATAATCAATGCCTACAAAATGCACTCTTTTTTATCTCACATTATAGCCAGTCCAATATTTCACATTGCTGGCCTTGTACATATAAAACAGCAATCCATCTCTGAGTCCAGTAAGACCCTGTACACCTAAAACACTGCTACTGCTGGAATAAAAGAGCCAAAATCTCTTCCATAGGAGATGAGAGGTTGCCCTAATTGACATTTTCATGCGCGTCAAGCTGAAGAGTGTGTTTGTGTTTCGTCTCGCATGTCCTCAATACCCCTTAATGAGCTGCATGTAAGATAATATCAAATGATGAGTGTGCAGTGTGCTCTTAATCCAATTTTATACTCCTGATGACAATGCAAGCTGTACCGATTGTAAGTGAATATGTATGTATAATAAAGATGATAATAATAATATTTATTTTCTATCTCTTAAAAATGAAAGGGCAAAAACAAAGACAGCAAAAACAAAGCAACAGGCAACCATTCACTTTCTTCTTCTTTTTTTGTTTTATTTTAATTTTTCTCCCTATGGCCAATTCCCACCCATCAGGCATCTCTCCCCTATCACAGGACCGCTACCAACCAGAGAGGTCAAAGGTTATCATGTGCTTCCTCCAAGGCATGTGAAGCCAGCCAACTGCATCTTTTTGAACTGCTGCTCATGCAATAACACACATAACACAGGGGGCATAACACACTCACAGAAAAGCACTATTCCACGTGCATGAGGTCACGGATGCCCATGATTGGTTAATGCCACTGTGATTGACAGGAGGACAGAGATTATGACACCCCTCCCTCCCTGCTAAGATCACATGATTTCCCTAAGATCTCTGATTTGAACTCATGATCGCTGGAAGAGAGGGTGAAAGCTTTTCTGTTGCACCAGTCAGGAGCCCAACCATTCACTTTCTATGTGTATGCATGACACGGCGGTCCATGACAGTGGCAAGCGACAAAGCAACACCAAAAGAAATTACGTGTGAATTGATATTTTCTCACTTGTATTTTTCAAATTAGGTACGGGGCAGTAAAAATCAGACCTATTGACTTGGATGATTGCTCAGATCAATCCTATAAAGCCTGTGGTCTGACGTTTCTTCAGTTCTCCCAAATTTAGCTCCTACCTGCACTCAGTTTCCGTTAACCCATAAACAACTGGTGTACTAATCCAAAGGGGCAGGCGAAACAGTAAACATGAGAAACAGTCCAAGATTCAAAAGACCAAAATGTACAACACAAAAAACAGCTCAGAATTGCTGACTGTAATGAAGACAAGGCTTCTTGAAGAGTAACTGGTACTACTGTTTATATAGTGGCTCTGAATGACGAAGTGATGGGAATCAGGTGAGCTAGGTAAAGAAAAAGTGGGTTAATATTCACGCAGTGGGGCGTGAGATCGCATCCCCACAAGCGACTACACAAGGAGTAGACAAACTGCAAAGTGACAGTTGAGACTTGTTGCTTGATATGGACATAGGATGAGTCTTCATTCACAGTCTGAAGAGAACTTAGTAGCTCCCATTCTTTCTCTTCTCTTCTCTTCTCATTCACAAGATCAACCTGATGCAGAAAATAAATTGATATTGTATAAAAATCAAGGGAAGAACTACCACCATACTGCTGATGCACTTGCCCCAGGCCATGGAAGAGTATGAAAGCCAGATAAATATACTTTGTTACTATTTGCTTTTTTATTATAGCTAATTCAGTACAACTTTACATTCAGCTGAGACTTTTTCCTCATTAAATCCATCTGTATGGCGTTTCGGTGGATGACCCCATGTCTGTGTGGGTTTTCTCTGGGTTCTCTGGTTTCTTCTCACCCTCACAAAAACATGCAGGTATGAGTGTGTGTCCATGGCATCCCATTCAGGGTGTATTCCCACCTCACGCCCAGTGTTACGAGACAGGCTCCGGATCCACCACACTTACTGAAGTGTTTGAGAGAACTAACTCCTGTGCCACTGATTAAGACAATAATTGTAGTCAGGTAGTTGGCCTACAAGGTTGCTCTGTAGGTTCGTGTTATTATCTCTGATATTGATTGAGAGCCGCTGTGGGTGAACACAAAGACTTTCTTTTTCTAATAAGAGCTTTAACCTTCTCTCTTTATATCTGTAATATCTAAGATAAAATTTTCTCTATTTCGAACTGACTGCAGTCCTAGTGTGTGTGAATGGAGAGTGGGATGGACTGAATGCCACACATAGCTTCTGCACGTCTGAGCACGCTCCGGCTTACAGTAACACAATTCTAAATGAAGAATGCTTCTTTTTCAGTCCTGTTCAAATGCTTTGTTGGGTCCACATCTGGAACAAGATCTAGCTAGCTGACAACCCCTGGCCTAGAGAGTAGTATAAAACCTCAGGCTTTTACACGATACGATTCGATTTAAATTCTTAAAGGAACAATTTGATAATTGATGATACCGAATCTGCTACTATACTATTTCAATTCATAAGGCAACAATTCGATATTTTAAAGTGATGCCATTAAAGAACAATATCTGAAACGATGTGATTGGTGGACATTTAACAAACTTTTATAAAATAAAAATACCACTATGTAAAAAATTGCTGTGAATGTACAATTTTTTTTTTACAACAAAATACTATTTTATTTATTTTACAGGATACTGTAAACGATTAAGCTATTAGAGAAGTGCATTGGTTTACAGCAAAATACCAGAAAATGCAATGCATGGTGAGATATGTAATGTTTCTGGCAGGGGTGAGAATGGTAAAAAGTCTTCTTGTTTAACTTTATATGCTAGTAAAAACTTGAATCAGTTCAAGGAAGTTGCTGTGATGGCTAAGTGGTTAAGGCTTTGAGTTATAGGTCAGATGGTTGAGTGTTCAAATCCCAACACACCCAAGCTGCCGTGGCTGGGCCTTTGAGCAAGACCCTCAATTTTCTGCTTAGTTGTATCCTGTGTCAGCCAAATGAGCAAATATACTGGAGTAGGTCTTATTTTATACTCTAATTATATTTACAAGTATTTTACTTGCAAAATCTAGAGTACAGTATAATCCTGTAAACATACAGTAATATATCAGCTGAGGAAGTTCAACTGTGCTCCACTACAGAGAGCATCTTCACTGGAAACCTCACCACCTCGTACAGGAACTGCAGTGCTGAGGACCACAAAAAAGCCCTGCAGAGGGTGGTGAGGTCAGCTGAATGGAGTCTGTAGGATATCTACTCCAGGACCAGAGCAGGAAAGATCTTAAAGGATCCCACACACCACCAGACAGTTCCACCACAACAACAACGGACTGTTCCGATTGCTGCAGTCTGGAAAATGCCTCCGCAACCCCATGGCAAGGACTGCGAGACTAAGGAGGAGGCTCTTCCCCCAAGTCATGAGAACTCTGAACTTATGACCACCACCACCCTCCAGCTGCTCTGCACATGACATTAATGCACACACACACACACACACACACACACACACACACACACACACACACACACACACGCACACCTGTTCATACATGCACATGCACAGGACACTTTAGTATACATACAGTACGTATGTACATACATATACTGTACATACACATATACATATATACTCGTATGTGTATTTTGATACACTCTTGTGTTGTCCGCACTCTCCCTTCCCCATAACCATTGTTATATTGCCTGTGTGGAGTATTTATTGCCTTTGCTGTTCACTTTGGAGTAGCTGCATCTCTTTTCCCTGCACTTTTGTACCTGCTACGGTTTTGCAAGTGACACATAAACCATGAATCTTGAATCTTGAATCTTAATACACTGTAAAAATAACAGGAATTATCTGTAAAGATATTACAATGCTTGATTATGTATATTTTTTACAGTTATTTACTATAAATTTAAAGTACTTTACTGGTAACTCTGCTGTCAGTAAATTGCTGTAAACTTTACAGTAAATGGTTTATAGTGCAGCATGAATGTTATTTATAATTATTCAGTCTGTTGCTTTAAAAGCACAAAAATGCACTGACAGGTTCCATTATGAACTAAATATGATGTTTTATGGAACAGAAACTGTTTATTTATGGCATTCCTCTAAAGAACACATGTATTTTTAATAGTGTAAGTCATGATTTTGAGTTCTGGGACTGGACTAGGTTTGTTTTTTGGCTAGTTTTATCACCCAGACCTAGCACCCTGCCCCCGCAACAACACTTCTTTGAATAACACGTAGCCCTTCTGGACTTTTCCTATACTTAAGCTGTCATTTTAAATCTCCAGCTCCATTTTTTAAACAAGTGTCGTGTTTTTTGGCGTCATGTGGCAGCTAATTACACTTTCTCCAGTTAATGGAATCCGTTCCTCTTTCTGAGCCATTACGTCTATTTACATTTATTCATTTAGTAGGTGCTTTTAATCAAAGCCACTTAGGAGCGAGGCAGAATGAGAAGCTGTTAAAGAAGCTGATAGAACTGAGCTGTAGGAATAAAAGTGTGAAGCTGAAGCTAGAGAGATACACACAGCAGCACAAATATGCTTATACCCTCTAAAAACACACACACACACCTTCAGAGAGAGAGACTTTTGCTGGTCAGACACACTGGTCACAAAACAGTCAGTTTAAATGTGAGTGATACAGGCTTGTTGGTAAAATGTGTGACATGCTGGTATTTGGGAGAGGTCACTGTGGATCCGGAGTCTATCCTGGGAACACCGGGCATTATGTGGGAATACACATTGGATGGAATACCAGCCCATAGCAGGGCACCAAACATGCTCCTTCATGCCCTCATTCACACCTAGCAGCAATATAGCATGGCCAGTCCACCTACCTTTTGGGGAGAGAACCTGGAAGAAACCCATACAGACCTTATATATTTTGAAAATCTGAATTTTAAAATGTAAGTCTCTGGATATATACATATAGACCCTAGACAGAGAATCAGAACACTCTTTTGTACCATTTTATTTCATTTTTGGACATGTAGTGTGATATGTCACTGTCCTCTAGGTGGCCATATTGAGCTTAAACCCCCATCAGGTCCTCTGTGAGCAAGACATAACCTGTAAATCTCAGCACAAAGAGTTTTGATTCATTTCCTCTCTGCACTCATTGTCTTCCCTGCAAAGTGCACCGCCATGTAAAGGCAAGTCATATTTCATTTGCTGGAAGGAGACATTAATGTGTCTCTGATTTAAACCAGCTGTCCAGGATAAAAGAAAGTTCAACCAAAAGGGTTCCTCTATATAACAGGGCTTTCAGTGACTTATAATTTTTTAATCATTTGTTTAAATAAATAAATAAATGTTTCAGCACCTTATTGGTTGGCTCAAAGATGTGTCAATTGTCAAGAAAGATATTTTACATTTTTTTTGATTGTGTCATCCTGCTCATCATCAGAACCTTCATTCATTCATTCATTCTTCAGTAATTGGTATATCCAGATCCTGTCCTGGGAACACCTGGCACGAGGTTAACCAACACCTTCTGACAAATCGGATTCAAGAATCCAGCAGCTATAATCAGGATTATTGGCACATATCTGCATTAAACTGTACAGTACAGGAGGAACTGAGAATGTGAAAGCAGGAATAAGGGGAATTGGAGCAATCCATCATTTTTCACGGCCTTGTCATTGAAGATTCTTCCACTTCTTTCTCTCTCTCAAGGCCCTTAGAGGGTTTTTAGATTGCTTAATGATATGTGTGGTCAGAAATATATTAGGGACCTATCTTTGTAGTGTGTGTGAAGCCATGCTGAGGACTGAGCTTTGTGTGGAGTGCTTTAAACAGCAATCAAACTCCACTCCCACTGTGCTACAAGTCTTCACAGCTTCACCTAATACAATCCACATGACAGAGAATCGATTAAGAATTTAAAAATGCTGAATGTTGTTATTGTTGTAATAAATTTCCCTGCAGGTTGCAGTGTCACCTGCTGGATGACAAGTATGTCTTATAACCAAGGGCAGGAACCATTCACTCTGACTGCAAACATTAAACGGCCATCCATTTTTTCTTTAAATCCACCAGACTTTTCATTACTGTTCCTCATAGAATTCCTCTTGTGGCCCACACAAGTGGCCACTTCAGTACAAAAGAAAGAAGTACAATGTTGAAGCAAAAGCCTTGAGAATAGTCCATCTCTGTAGAACTATATACAGAGACATAATGGACGGCTGAGTGCCTTGCTAGCTTGCTAACTATTTAAGTTATATCAGCTGTGTTATACGAAGATATACACTCACCGTCCACATTATTAGGATCACCTGCACGTTCATGCAGTTATCTAATCAGCCAATCACATAGAAGCATTGCAATGCAAAAAAAAAAATTCACATTAAACATGATGCCAGATGGGCTGGTTTGAGTATTTCATAAACTGTTGATCTCCTTGGATTTTCACACACAACAGTCACAGAATGGTACGAAAAATGAAAACCATTCTGTGAGTTACAGTTCTGTGGGTGGAAATGGTTTGTTGATAAGAGAGGTCAGAGGAAAATAGCCAGATTGTTGGTTCGAGCTGCCAGTAACTCAAATAATCACTTTTAATAAGCATGGTGAGCAGAAAAGCATCTCAGCTTGCACAAAACATCAAACCTTGAGGTGGATGTTCAACAACAGGTAAAGACCACAATGGGTTCCACTCCTGTCAGCCAAGAACAGGAATCTGAGGCTATCATGGGTATAGGATCACCCAAACCTGACAGTTGAAGATCACAAATCGCAAAATCACCTGGTCTTTTTCCAGACAACAACTGTCCAGTTTTGGTGAGTCTGCACAACCCTCTTGGGTAGGGATGTACCGATGTGGTACTGGGGTAAACCATGGCTTGAAACTCTGGGTCAGTATCTAGTTGGGTTCTAATTCCATCCAGTGATGTATTTTGCCATGAATGTTATTTTAACTAGCATGTGGATGTCCGTATCAGCTTTTTATCTGTATTTTTGCTGCTTAGAGCTCTCCAGGCTAGCAGCAACATGTTAATTCTGATTGGAAAAAGAAGTAGCCTGACATTTAACAATTACTTCTTTTTTTTTTAATGTAATGACCAAGTAAATTGTCAATGTTGACTCAATGTTTCACATTGTATAGGGAGGGGCAACATAGCCACCCTAAAGTAGATATTGGGCCAATTTAATTTTGCTACCTGGACTGATATTGATAACATATACAATAAAATGTAAAAGTGGGATTAGTGCATCTCCAGTAAAAGCAGGCAACACATGAGGTAAAGGTAGTTAGCTGGTGTGTTTATTTGCAGTAATCTTGGTTTTAGACTGGCAGGGTTAATGCAGGCCAATCAACTGAAAAAAATGAGTGAGTTTTTTTTTTTAGGTTTGATTGCTGGCCAGCTCTCATTATAATGTCTTTTGCACAAAGTATGTGTTCCTTAGAGAAAATTCACATTCCATCTGCCTGTTTACTTTGGATTAAATTAAAGTTAATGTACGCTTCTGAACAGACTCCCAACCAAAGTCCTTCTAGTAAATTCTGTTCACTTGGCGGTCATCTTGGCAACACTTCTGGGCAGATATTTCCAGTTATGAAGATCTGGCTTCAGTCTGCTTGAATGGGGAGAGACTCATATCAGAAATAGACTGACATGACATTTCAAATGCAAATGTACAAAAAATGGCGCAGCTAATCTGTGGTTTTTGGTTCAAACCATACTTTTTTCAAGTTGCTCTGGCTACTGTGCTTTTCTCCATATCTAAAAGAACAAATCACCAAATACTGTATTTACATATGCATCATTACGTATACATGGCTCGTTTTACTAGAGTGGGCCTTATCACAGCCACCATTTTGAATGTCATGCATTTATATCTATCTAATCTACAAAACAGAAAACCACAGGAAAGTTTAGTCCTAATAAACACTATCACAGCTTCCCCAAGCATAGTGTGAAGATGGGTGGGCCAATACTTCTGAAACTCACATCAACTCACAGACTTAGTTCTAAGAACTGATCCTCATATAAAATATGGATACCAGTAATTTCATCCAGTTTGACTGTAAAATTAAATAAAAACATTTTGCCTTTTGAATGTGCTTGCATCCACACCCTTGATATTACATCAAAAATTAAATCAGAGGATCACCCATCCATATATGGCGAATTCGTGCTCTGCATGTAACCCATCCAAGTACACACACGTACACACACACACACACACACACCAGTGGGCAGCCTTTTTTTGGGTGTTTGGTGCCTTGCTCAAGGGTCTCACCTCAGTCGTGGTATTGAGGGCAGAAGAGAGCGCTGGTCGTTCACTCCCCCCACCTACAATCCCTGCCGGACCCGAGACTCGAACCCACGACCTTCAGGTTCACCTTCGGGTTACAAGTCCAACTCTCGGACCATTAGGCCACGACTGCCCCCATGCAGCCAGGAAGTCAGGAAGCCAGGAAGCCAGGAAGCCAGGAAGCCAGGAAGCATGAGTTACTTCTCACATATAACAAGTCATGTGACTTGTTACTAAAGCATTTTTACTACAGAATAATATGTGATCTAAACTAACTAACTAACATTGTATCTTCAAAGCATAGTTTCTACAATTCACTGGGCATCTGTTATTGTTGTGATACATTTATAAAGGTGCAAATAAAACATTTCAAAACACTATATTAAAGTTGTATAAAATTGGTCCTGTTCTGAACACTAAAAGGAAAATACTGTAAGTGCTGTCCTGATGGCTGTGTCTTTCATTGAAAATCTGCTCTTTGTCACTTCATACAAGTTAAGAGGCTTTTAGATGCCATTTTATTGCCCAAAACAATCCCCTCACACCCGCCACCTTCCGAAGTGACAGTATGCTTTGGATTTTGTTTTAATCTTTTATTCTAGCATCAAGTGAATAATATGAACAGCATATTTTATATGAACCGAACCACTGTCCTCAAATGGCCTTGCTGATCACTGTTCCCTGATACAGCATGATTATTATAATTAGGATAAATAATAATGCTCAATTTATAATTTAATTTACTGACCAAAAAAAAAACCCAGCAGTAGTGCTGTAGTTTTGCTATTAGAATGATTCTATTGAAAAGATATAGACGTTAAAAGAATATTCTCCACTCCACCTCACTGACATTATTAGATCTAATACACAAACATATACTGTAAATTATACTGTTCCAGAGTTATGTCTAAGATCTAACACTTTTGTCCTAGTCTAGATGATCTTTGTGTATATTTACAGCTGAAATTAGCCGAAATAATGAGACCAACGCCTCTAATGTAAGATAGATTTTACGCCATAAGTTATTATGTTCATAAGTAGCAAATTGGGTCCAAAAGTATAAAGACTATAAAGACTTTTCAGATTTTTTTCCTCCACTCTTTGGTCATGTGTTTTGCCTATGTTTCTTCCATTTCTACACATTTCACATTCCTCCAGCACTGTGAAAAGTCAATATTTTCCATTTCAGGTCTTACGTTGGATATTTTCCTGATTCCTTTCGAGAAAATTTTTCACCTCACAGCTCATAACTGCATGAGAGCTTTAACCTGTTTGAAATTTTACACCCAAGAACATCTTTTAGGTGTACTAGATTAGGTCATACACTAAAAATGGTTGAGTATAATAAAGAAGAACACGTTCTGTATACTTGTGATCCTTTTTAAATCAATCCAGGAAACTCCAGGAGTGGAACTGACCACTGCATTAGAGTGAGTAGGAGATGTTACAGAGTATTCAGTTAAGGTATTACGTTTTTGGTGGCTTGCCAGATACTGTAGAAAATTGAGTCTGAGCACTGCAGCCAGTCTGAGTCACAGAAATACA
>JAKKZN010000010.1:4463788-4475524 GCA_033441825.1 Pangasius elongatus
GGTTAGATTTTGGAGACGTGCACGTTGCCTCCACTATGGAGAAGCGTAAATCAGCCTTCGCACACACTCCTCCCTCATTACGCCCCCCCCTTTCTTTCTCTCTTTCCTCTCATGAACTCTCTCCCTCCTGCTGTAAAGTCATGCACCGGAACTGTAGCCTGAGGTTATATAATATGGAACATAGACTTATGTAACAGGAACTGTTTCATTATGACGTCTTAATGTGATTGGACGAATCCACTGAGGAAATGGAGGACAATTTTCTGGTTTGTCACCAAAAAGGATTCAGTTTTAATATGATTGTGATACAAGTTCAGGGATAAAATGACAATTTCACATATTATGAATAATTCAGTCTTTGGAAGTGCCAGTAATTGGTAGTGTCTTGATCTTTAACATACACACACAAAATATTTTAAATGCTTGTTATAAATACAGTTTCATGTACATCTTGATATTGTGTGTGTGTGTGTGTGTGTGTGTGTGTGTGTGTGTGTGAAATAGCTGCTTATGTGTAATAAGTGATGCGAGGCGATTTCTGCGCTATGGACGTGACCCTTAAATAGCTTTGACTCGCAAATTGTCTCACACAATGTACACCAGTGAGACAGTTTTTCGTGTGACCCTATACAAACATATATAAACTCACTGTCCACTTTATTAGGAACACCTGTACACTTCCTCATGTATGCAGTTATCCAATCAGCCAATCATGTGGAAGCAGCTCTAATATAATGCAAATACAGAGAAGAGCTTCAGTTAATGGAGAAAAATAATCATTTCACTATTTCAGAAACTGCTGATATCCTGGGATTTTCACACACAGCAGTCTGGTGTGTACAAACAAAAACCCATCCAGTTCTACAGTTCATGCTGAGAGAGGTCAGACTCCCATCAACAAGGCTATGGTAACTCAAATAGCCACTCTTTACAGCCATGGTGAGCAGAAAAGCATCCCAGAATGCACAGCACATCAAACCTTGAGGAACGTGGACTACAACAGAAGATAATGACGTTGAGTTCTACACCTGTCAGCCAAAAACTGAAACCGGACAGTTGATGATTGGAAAAAGAACAGGCGATGAATGTTGTGGTAAAAATAAAGTCTTTGAGCGTCCTTGTTCTTTAGAAACGTTGCATACTGCGCTTAATTGTTGCCGCATCCACTGTTATTACTGCACTTACGTCACTGGATTTTCCAATTAATTCTTCTATGCATGTATGATTTTCCCCTCAAGGTTATGGATGTTAAACGATTAGATATGCATGTGACGCACTTTACTGTTCACTGATTTCAATACTGTGAATCTTAAAGACTATCTTAAATACTATATTCCTATATGATGATGAACAAGACTAGGATCTTTTTTTTCTCTCCCAATTTAGTCACCTGCTAATGCTCACCCACTCAAGCTCTCCTCATCAAACCACATCTACCTCCCACATCTTTTCAATCTACTCAAACGGTTTGTAATAAACCACCTCTAGTTTCAGAACTCTGCCAGCATGCTGTATGTGATGGTGTTTAAATCATCACGTAGTCACGTAACTAACACGTACGGAAAAATCACCTCTGAAAGAATTATACAGCGTGTCCAAAATGTCTCCATATATAGGGGAAATTAACACTTTATAGCAAAATCGAATCCAAAAAATGTTCATTCTTGGTTTATATTATATATATTTTCAGATAGCCTTTAAGTATGCCTTTGGTAAAGACGAACATATTGAATTTAATCGTTCTCATGGCTGGATCGGGAAGCTGGCGCAAAGGCTGCGATGGACTTTAACAGGAAACATGGCAAGCACATCCCACACGACGCTGTCACCAAACTGGGAGCCAATGTTGAGAGAGACGACTCGGTGTGTGTTCACAAGGAAATTCACTTATGCGTAGACTTTCGGGACACCTCGTAGATTTAAATATCGCACCTTCGGTTTATTTTTACTCTACTCACAACTTTAATTTTAGAAGCTTGATATTTGCATGGCCGTTACTTTCTCATGATTGATCGGAGCCAGTCGCGGCATATGTCCCTAATGTATTAATAATAAATGATTTCAGTCTACCGACGCTTTGCCAGTAACAAACTACTGACTCATCACTTTTCACCCACCCAGCGCAATCTGCTTTCTGGCGTCTCATCTCCTGAGCTGCCGCCGAATAACGCGTCCAAACACGTCTACTTTTATGAAAAGTAATTATCAAGATTACTCTCTCATTTTGCCATGAATTACACACGGTTTATCACAGACGAGTTTCAGAAAAGAGCTTCACGTTGCGAAAAGAAAAGCATTATACCCCAGCGCTTAATTTTCTATACCAGCAGATCTGACAATTATGCTGCTGTAATTCAAATCACAGGCTTATTTTAATGCAGTCCTTCTAAAATGTTATAGTTTCTGCAGTAACTGCTCGTTCGCATGGACATGTATGACAGACACTTGCTGATACGGGGAAGCTTTCTGTAAGGAGATAGCATTTCTATCCATAACTCATAAGAACTCCTAATTCATGTATGGATGAGAAGTTATTCAGCATGTGCCGCCATATTGATTTTTTTTTAAACACACTCCTAGTTAATTGAGTTTAAACTGTTGCTTCTGTACAAAGCCAAAGTGTGTGTAGTGAATTATCTGCTTAAGAGGCTTGTGCCATGACTTTGTCACATTGTGTTAATTAGACACGGGCCAAAGTCCTATTTTCCTTTGAATATAGAAGCATCTTGGCAGCTTGTGCAGTTACCACGGTAACACCTTTGCTTGCATGCTGTTATTGTGCCCTGAAGCTCTGCAAGAAAAGAAGTGTGTGTGTGTGTGTGTGTGTGTGTGTGTGGTTTCCTTCTCTTTCTGAAAGAGGAATCAATGAGGAAGAGTCTCAGATATTGAGCAATGTAGCCTTGAATTCTTTACCTCCCCCCAACCCCCTTACTTTCTCTCGCTCTCTCTCTCTCTCTCTCTCTCTTTTGCTCTCTTCTACCTTCCTCAATATGCACCAGCTGCTTCTTTATTTATTTATTTTTTTTAATTTCTGCTGATTGAAATGATAAAATAAGAAAAGGTATGTGTTCAGTATTCAAACAAATCAACAGTGAAACATTCCCAGTGTGGCTACAGGGAGTATAAACACTCTCGGGAACACCGCTCGACCAATCAAATTAGAGAATGTTGAGAATTAGAGAATGTAGAGAATTATGTTTTCGAGAAAGATCGTATCCGGCGATGTGGCCATTTTTCAGGTGTTTATTCACAAGCTTAGCAATAAGCATTTCTTTCCTGAGGAAATGTTGGACGTAAAACCTAATCAGCACTTATACCACAGCGCTGTTGAATTCCTAATTCTATAACAGCAGCCCTGACAGTAGCGCTGGCGGGAAGCTTTAGAGTAATGCCCTTGGTCTAATACGGACCTGTCACATAAATACATTAAAAAACTTGTGCAGCTGTTGATATGAGAAGTTTAATGTGAGGAAATGTTTCGTTTGCATTTTTGTCTCCAGTGTCAGAGGTTAAGCTGTTGCTTTATGTTTTCTGGGAAGGTTTTCGGGCCCGAGTTTTGCATTTCCTTGCTAACCTGGCAAGCTGTGTGTTTGTCTCTTATTAACTTCAGAAGATGCGCTGGTGAAGGAACACTTCATAGCTGCTGTAACGTGATTTAAAACAGGAACTAGCTTCACTCGAAGACGTTTCACAACATTAAATATAACTAAACAGATAAAAATGTACTTATGATGAAAACAGATAAAATTAATTAAGAAAAATCTTCTTCGTGGTACATTGCCATGGTTGAAAAGGAGTAAACCATGTCAGGCTGTGGTGTTACAGGAAAATAATCGACTTCAGGGTGGGAAGAACAACTGCACCACACCACCCCGTCACTGAGTGCTTTTCTCTTCCGCATTCTTCTTTGCTTTGTCTTATTCCTTGCACATACAACCGATTCTAATCTCAAATCAGCATTTACACTCTGTACTTTCTGAATATAGGCCAGTGCATCGACCTGTATACATACACAGAGCGAGAAGATGGAGAGAACTCCCCTGTGTTCCTCTTCGGGCTCTTTGTAAAGACATAAGCTCACCATTTCCCAGTGTTTGACTCCTCATCACTGTCTTAAAAGGAAAATTCCAGTGTTACATTTATTTATTTTTTTTTTTAAATATGATTTTATCCAGCATTCCGAGTTGAAAATGATGTTTTGTTAATGCTTGGATCTGGAATTGTAGATGCCTCCACAGGGCAGGCTTTAGTATACAGAAGATTGTGTAGTCTATAACAGAAAACATGCAAACAGTTTGGTGATATCATGTCTGGGTTATTTTCTGATTTATTCATTTGCAATGTGACTTTTTTTTTTTTTTTTTTTTCTAGCCAATTTCTCGCTGTGTCGGTGTCGGTGAAATCAGCTGAACCAGTACATGCCTGAAACACTGGATGGGTGTTGGACTTTCCACATTTTTTTTTCGCTGAAATATTTAATATTGTAAATGTGTGTGGTGATGACCAACCAGAACGTATTTGTAGCCATCCATTTGACCATGTGTCAGACATATTCCTGCTAAAATGATATGATTTGCCCAGTTTGAACCCAGAACAAACGTATCAACCGTTTACTAGTGTAGGAGTATAGCCAAGTTTCAGGTTTGTCATATATACAGGTGTCAGTGATGCTGTACATTGAAATGCTTTTTGTGCAGTCTATAGCAGTACAATAATAACAACAGAAATATCAAGACAGAACTTTAAGAGACAGAAATGTCAAATAATGATTATGACAGCTTTACAATACAATACAATGACAATAAAAAGTAAAGGTGCTCAGGTGCAAGGCTGAGGTGAAGATTTACTTTGAGGTAATGGTGCAAAGTATGCAAGATTCAATAAAGCCATGATTTTTTTTTTCTGTAGTCTCTGATATGATCTGAAGGGGGATAATAGTGCAATTTTAGAGAGAGTTTTTACAGTTTGTTAAGGCTTCTGATCGCCTGCAGGTAGAAGCTGTTCTTCAGCCTGCTGGTTCTGGACTGAGTGCTCCGGTATCGCCTGCCTGATGGCAGTTTGATGAACAGACTGTGTGCTGGGTCACTAGGGTCAGTCGTGATTTTTCTGGGCCTTCCTCAGACATCGCAGATGAAAGATGTCCTGAAGGGATGGAAGTTTGTTTCCGATGATGACTTCAGCTGTTCTCACAACTCTCTGAAGGGCCTCGCGGTCGCGGACTGAGCAGCTGCCGTACCATACAGTAAGGCGCCCCGTCAGGATGCTCTCAGAGGCACATCTGTAGAAGTTTTTAAGGATATTGGGAGGGAGACCAAAACTTTCGAGCCTCTGGAGGAAATCGAGCCGCCGGTGTGCAGATTTAAATACTTATGTGGTGTGCAGAGACCAGGAAAGGTCGTCGGAGAGGTGCACACCAAGGAACTTGATGTTCTTAACTTGATGTTCTTAGCTAGATGTTCTTAGCTAAGGTAAGTTTCATGTTTTTTTTTGTTTTTTTTTCTCCTCACTGAACTCAAGCTCAGAGCTCAGCGCAGTTGTTAAAGTGAGAACGCTGATTTCGAACTTGTGAGCGGTCCATAGAGCCGATCCCTGGTCCTCCTGAAAACGGCACGTTTGGCATCAGACGTGGTAGCTACGCTGTGGTAGTACACTCGGGGCCGCATGCCAAGTAACGTGATTCTGCTTGTCACGTTACTTCCTGTTTTTTACTTTCATGATGCTAGGGAATTGGTTAATATAGTTTACTGATATATAAGACCAGACTGTGAGAACACTGGAGTGCTGTTATGTTTGTGGCATGAGTGCTTGCACTGAGAGCACAGTGAAAGGTACATCTCGTGTCTGCCCGCATCCAAAATGCGTTTTTTTTTCTGTGTGAGTGTTGAAAAATAACACCGAAAAATAATTTTTAAAAACCCAGCAAAACCAGCAGCACAAAAGTGACTTATGGAAGTGCGCAATCGAGCCCCGGTTCTGAAGGAAATCTTCGATTTGAAAGCAAACCTATGATTATGAGCCCTTCCTCCACCAACATCGAAACTGGTGCGGACTCAAGTATTCGTACCAAGTGTGAACACACCCTAAAAGGTTTGCTATCACTGCTGTCTGTTCAGTGAGGTTAAAATGAATGAATATGTAGAACCAAAACACTGTGATAAGGGGAGGGGAGGGGGGAAAAAACCCACAGTTCTCGTAGCAGTGATAGTCGCCACATTGCTTTGCTTCTCATTTGCATCATGTTAAACTCTTCTCAACTTTTTTCATTTTGCTTGCCGTGCCCACTTTGCATCATTAACAATTGCTCCATCTTCTGTCTCTGCTGATTGCCAGCTCTAACCGAAAACGAGTCACTGTTCAGTTGCATCAAGTCACTGCTGGTGTGAGCACAGGGTCTTCCAAAAGGTTTTGCCAACAAATGTCTCATGCTCTGTTCTTTCTGGAGAGAATACAATATAAATATCACTTTGCAAATGCCGAAATGAATAATTAGGAGCCAGATTTCAAGGTCAGGGTTTCATTGGCAGCCCTTCTTGTCTGTGCTGCACGTTGTCTCGCTGTTACAATGCTAATTCCTCACCTCAGCTTCAGCCCCAGGCAGTAAATATCCACAGTTATGGTCTATTAAGCAACAGTGTTGTTGGGTGTGTGTGTGTGTGTGTGTGTGTGTTACTAACATGGTGTGGTAAAGTATGACAGGTTAGTTACGTGCATTAATATAGACTAAGAGAAAAATGATTATATCCTTATATAGCTCATCACGTTTGTTCCCTCGACAAGAAATCACGTAAAAGACATTCCTCGAGTCTGTATCTGCTTAGTGTTTTTATTTCTCTTGATATTTTTAACTGGGAGGTGACACATTGTGCTTGCAGGAGAGTTGTATGATGATATTGTGCTACACTTTATTTTGCTCGGTTTCATCACTGTTAAAATGTAATTAATCCGACTAGGAAAAATAGTTCTCCTGTCAGCCGGATCAGATCACACCTCGGCCACTGTATGTAATTTCAGAAGACTTAGAAGTTTGTATGATAGTTGCAGCATCGAGGAGCAACGCATGTGAAGCACATTACGTTTGCACATAGTGAAAAGTGGGCAAGAGTTTGTAGACACCTGGCCATCACACCCATATGTGCTTGCTGATTTACACAGATTTACTTTTATAAAACCTACATTTGGATTTTCATGGCTAAACAGTGGCTAATCACTGTTGATATTTGGGGACGAGAAAGGGTTGACGCTACCCTTGCTCTTATCTCAGGATTTCCGTAGAAAATTGAATTGTGCATGTGTTTTAAGAAGAACTGGAAGATTATTTGTCTTAACTGTATGGTTACAAAGGAGAGACATGATATAAAGACCACACAGTGACACACCTACAGTGATTCAGAGTGCTGTGGGTGTGGTTGCTGAATGATGAGGCTAGCCTTCCCCTGCAGACATGGAAACAGTACAGTGGTTTGTCGAATAAATCTCTGCTTGAGCTGAGTGTGGGAGTTTTGGGGGGTGCTTCCTTTTAGGAATGTGGCAGGCCTTGAGTTTGGAGGCTCTCCAGTTTGAGGGCCTTCACGTTTGGGAGTTTGGGCTCCATTAAGTTTAGGGGTTTCATAAATTTAAGGACTCTTAGGATTGGGAGTCTGGGGACCATTGTTTGCAGGCCCTTGGGTTTGGGAGTTTTGTGGCTTTGAATTTGGCAGCTTGAGGGCCCTTGAGTTTGTAAGTTTGGTGGTCTTTGAGTTTAGGAGTTTGGTGGTCTTTCAGGGTTGGGCATTTTGGAGCCCTTAAGTTTGGGAGTTAAGATGTCCTTGAATTTGGGACCCTCAGGATTGGGAGTTTTGGGGTCCATGTTTTAGAAGCCCATGAGTTTGGGAGCCCATGAGTTTGATGGGGCCTCTAGTGTGGGAGTTTGATGGGCCCTCTAGTGTGGGAGTTTGATGGACCCTCTAGTGTGGGAGTTTGATGGGCCCTCTAGTGTGGGAGTTTGATGGGCCCTCTAGTGTGGGAGTTTGATGGGGCCTGTAGTGTGGGAGTTTGATGGGGCCTGTAGTGTGGGAGTTTGATGGACCCGCTAGTGTGGGAGGTTGATGGACCCGCTAGTGTGGGAGGTTGATGGACCCGCTAGTGTGGGAGGTTGATGGACCCTCTAGTGTGGGAGGTTGATGGGCCCTCTAGTGTGGGAGGTTGATGGGCCCTCTAGTGTGGGAGGTTGATGGACCCTCTAGTGTGGGAGGTTGATGGACCCTCTAGTGTGGGAGGTTGATGGACCCTCTAGTGTGGGAGGTTGATGGGCCCTCTAGTGTGGGAGGTTGATGGACCCTCTAGTGTGGGAGGTTGATGGGCCCTCTAGTGTGGGAGGTTGATGGGCCCTCTAGTGTGGGAGTTTGATGGGCCTGCTAGTGTGGGAGTTTGATGGGCCCTCTAGTGTGGGAGTTTGGGGGCCCTTAATTATCTTCTTGAGCTGAATGTTTAGAGGAACTTACTAACATACACCAGCAGACGCAATGTACTTCGTCTGTAGTGTGTATGTAATTGCCATGGATAATTATTTCTGCATGTTCTCTGCATTTAGAAAAACCCATAAAACCTGTTTACTCCAAACTGAGTTAGATTTGGGCCATTAAATGTTTACAGCACATGCCTATATATAAAATGCAAATTCAGAACTACAGCTGCGGCATTCTCATTAAAGGATGTGCATGAGAAAAAGGCTCACCAGCACTATTCTTATGTAACTTTATCTCACTTGCAGGAAATGGTAAATGTGGGTACGTCTGCTTTCCCAAAAGGTTTTGTGGTCTCCAAGTGATGCATCAACGTAACATTGTTAACACTTCATGTTTCTTCTTCAAAAGTAGTGAAAGGATTACAAAGAAATTATACAGATAATCTATTTTTAAATTTCTGTTATAAGTTAGTTTTTAGTAAATTCAGGTATGGAGTTTACTCTCCTGGAGGTTTTGCCCCAGCTCCGTCACTCGAGTCATCACTGCAGAGCGTCGCTGTGAGTAGCGTGCAAGTGTAGCGGCTTTAACAGCCTTCTTTAATGCCTCTTTTATTTTACACTAAATGGGCCTCCAGTGTCTCGACCACAACTGTGAACTCTTCTCGCCTTACTCTTTTTCTCCCACTCATTCCCTTGCTCTGTTCTCTCTCTCTCTCTCTCTCTCTCTCTCTTCATTTTCCTCAGCTTTTCTTCACAGCTGCGTCTCTGTAGCCTTGTCACATTGTCAGTGATTAAATGTAATTGTATCAGTAATACAGACGACAGCTTGCATCTTGACATTTCTTTGGTAGTTGATGAAGTTTTGGTGCAGCAGTAGCACATGACAACAGTGCGTTCCCAGTAAAGCTTTGAAGACTGTGTGTGTGTGTGTGTGTGTGTTTGCAGGGGTGGATAAATCAGTATCCCTGGCGCCTGGGACAAAATTATGTGTCCAGCCTATATTTTTATTTATTTTTTTATTCATCGTTGCCTGGCATACAAGCAACTTCAGTGGGCTGTTGATTTAATAGTCATCAGAGGTTTTTTTTTTTTTTTTTTTGTCCAACAGTCAAAAAAAGCAAAAACCCTACTCACTGCTGATTTTTGCAGAACAAACATTTATATTTGGGATGTATGTCTGTTTACATAAAATACACTTCACAGTGATACAAAGCACCTTGATGCTGTAACTACAGTGCAAGCAAATCGGATCAAAGACCAAGTTCCCCGCCATTGGCAGATGTCCTTGCTGACTTTTTGTTGACCCCATTTTCTTCCAGTTTGCTAATCTGCCAGTTGTCACCCACTCACCAACACTCCCCTACTACATGACTGCTACCAACTGGCGAGGGTGAAGGCTAACACGTGCTTCATCAGACACGTGAAGTCAGCCAACTGCATCTTTTTAAACTGCAGTGTAACAGGGCAGCGTAACAAACTCATAGGAATGCGCTATCCGCCTTCTTCCTCATACATGAACACGCAGATCTCCACGACTGGCTAATGTCGCAGCGATTGTAACAGGAGAGAGTAAGACCATCTGTCTCACCCAGAGACCACAGCCTTTTTTCGCACACTAGGGTGTGGATTCAAACTCTCAATCTTTTGACAACAATGTTCTGTTGCCTCAGGCACTTTGTCAGAAAAGAGTGATGATTGGCCAAGTTGCTGACGCTGTAGAAATTCATATACTCGTTTGTGTCTGTGTTAGTGCTCTCAACTAGCTGACTAGCTTTCCATACATCATTACATTATGTTAGCTACAACTTTTTAGCTTAAACAACTGGAGCTTTCACTTGCCTAGTAGGCTAGCTGAAGAATTAATGATTTATCTAACCAGGTTCTTTTTTTTTTTTTTTTTTTTTTAATATAAGTAACACAGGCGGACGCGGTAGAGCTAACATATTTACACATTGTAATATTTTCCTTTAGTTTAGTATATGGATATTACAGAGGAATTAGACTGAGCTGCATTTGCTCTTTCCTGCTCCATCTGACTTGCGCTTTAATAAAGTTTAAAGGAAATTCTGTTTATTTAGATTTGTTTGACTAGTCCTTAATAAAGGGTTATGCATGTGCAGGCGCGTGTGTGCGCGTGTGTGCGCGTGTGTGCGCGTGCGCACAAGTGTGTGAAGCTATAAGGATAGGGGGTATGGGGGGGATACATGTCTATTCATCACTACTAGCACCTGCTGTGCTAGTAGTGATGAATAGACATGTATCTGCACGCTGAACACACTTTTATGTCAGCAAAAATAAACACCACTTCTCTAAAATACGTCTTTCTTTCTTTTCTTTTTTTTTCCAGAATGGACAAAGCACAGCTGAAGATGGAGTCACTCCAGGGGTCAAGGTAAGAGAAGATGGACAGAAAAAAAAAAACCTACAAAAAACTTCATTGTCTTCATTGTCATGTGTTCTTATCCAGCAAAGGTGAAGTGTGCTGGGGTTGAAACATGCGTGCGCACACACACACACACACACACACACACACACACACACACACACACACACACACACAGAGAGAGAGAGTTAAGTGACCTTTAAGTCCAGTGACTAAAACGGATTTGATTGCTCTCATTAGTAAACTCAGTATGGAACAGCTTTTGGGATAAATGTAAAATGAAGCCGAATCAGCAGTTCACTGGTATGTAAATGTGTTAATATCCATTAGAGAGAATTAACATCTGAACAGCTTATATCCAGGTTTAACTCTTAAGAGGTAAATACGGATCCTCACACCATTTCACAGCACAGATAATATATATGATAATGGATTGGATAATGGATCAGAAAAAATCTATCCTCCAATCAGATAGCAGTCCAGGATTTCAGGTCGATATCTGTGTGACACTGATATTCACGGTCGGGTCGAGATGTCTCTACGGCTGTGGGGTTTTCATCCAGCTTGGTGCAATGGTGGCTGTGGGAGTTTAACAACACACATAAACATTTATTGTGTGTGTGTGTGTGTGTGTGTGTCTGTTTGTTCTGCTGTCACTGGACTGGAAATATGTTTACTGTGACCAGTGGAGTTTCTCAGGGAAGCATGTTAGGACTTCTTACATTCTTACATCTGATTTTTAACAGTTTCAGTTTTATTTGTATAGCACTTTTAACAATGAACATTGTCTCAAAGCAGCTTTACAGAACATAAGAAACAAAAACATGCAAACAAAAACATGCAACAGTCCTAGATGTTAGACAAAATTATCCCTAGTGAGCAAGCCTGAGGCGACTGAGGCGACTGTGGC
>JAKKZN010000010.1:4484602-4497134 GCA_033441825.1 Pangasius elongatus
AGAAAGTTGTTATTGAGGTATGTATTTTTCTGGCGATGGTTTTAACTAATAAAAGTTTAATTGTGAAATGAGTTTATTCTGCCAGAGCTGCATGATTCTCACAGCAGACTGGATGAATGCAAATGATGCCATCTTGGATTCGCCGAATCACCGACAGCTTTCAGAAGAGGTGTTATTCACCCAGAAGACAATTTTATTCACTTCGTTTCCTGTTTCTTGTTTAATGTTTAATATGAACAAATTAGTTTCAGTAATATTGTAGCAGGCTTGTGCTGTTATTAAATTTTCATCTCACAATAATTGCCAGAAACTTTATTACCAGATATGAAATTATAATGAGTTTTTTTTTTTTTTTTTAATGATTCTCTGTTTTAGGCATGGGAAGAGCAGTTTGCAAACTGAAATTAAAACGGTGACAAAAAAGCATTTGCAAAGACTGAAGGTGTGTCCAAAACGATGCCGTGTCTAATGTCTTACAGACAACAAAATGCATTCTGGGTAATGTTCAATCAGTAGGGTTCATTATTTAGAAAAATAACCAAATAACTCTGTGGTTATTTCTTATCTTCACTGGATATTCTTCCAATATGTGACCACAAAAATGACAAAACTCCCAGTTAATGCCATACACTGCCTTGCATAAGTATTTCCCCCCCTGTACTTTTTCACATTTTGTAGTGTTACAACCTGGAATGGCTTTAATCAGACCTTTTACCATTTGATTTACACAATATTTAACATTTATCCATTATTATGGCATAAAGGTTAATTAAACATAGCAGAAAAACAGTATGTTGGTTGCATAAGTATTCACCCCTTGGATCAGAACTTGGTAATTACTTGGTAAAACATCTGCATGACTTCTGGGATATGCCTCTATCAACTTTACACATCTGGATTCTGATATTTCTGCCCATTCTAATTTTGCAAAAGCTCTGACAGATTGGATAGAGACTGTTGATAAACAGCAGTTTTCAATTCTTGATGTAAGATTGAGGTCTGGGCTTTGACTGGGCCAATTTAACGCATCGAGGTTCTCAGATTTGAACCATTCCAGTGTAGCGTTGGAAGTATGATTAGCGTTGGAAGGTCACGGTCTCAAGACTCTATCAGACTGGAACAGGTTTTCTCCTACAATTGCCATGTATTCGGCTCCATCCATCTTGCCCTCCACCCTCACCAGTTTCCCCCAGCCCCAGCTGATGAACAGCAGTACAAAATGTGGAAAAGTTTAAGGGGTGTAAATACTTATGCAAGCCTCTGTATGTGGTAGTAAGATTGTGGTTTCGGACGTTGTGTCAGCACAGTGATGGGGGTAGACATTATAGTGCATTATACATGCAATTACAGAGTAAGATCATGTATAACTTTGATCTTTCCAGTCACGCAAAATCTTTCAGAAACCTTCCTGTAGCAGCGTTTATCATTCATGGCCCTGATCTTCACTGGCTGCCTCTCTGAGTTTAGCGTGTGCCATTGTGCTGTCCTGTTGTCATGGTATTAAATAACCAGCATGGCAACAACATTCGCTGCTCTTTCTGAATTATAATGCGTTGAAAGATGAAGGGGCTGCAGTGAATGCCTGTTCTTTCTGTTTCGGAGCTATGAAAGATGATGAAATCAGGTGGTTTATATATATATATATTTTAATACTGACAGGAAGGGGAATCTTTAGGTAATTCTTGGTTCTGATTTGACTTCAGTTCAGGGAGCTGTCATAGGATTTTAAATTCATTCTTAACGCATGTTGATGTAACTATTTATTTTCTATAGCTTATGGTATGATACATTATTGTAATTTCCAGCACAATTCTATTAGAATGCATTTTATTTTATTTTTTTATTAAAGTATACATGTATAAATGTCCCGTTATTAGGTTTAAATCCCATAAAAGTGAAAAATTTTATTTACATAGTTAATTCCAGTTAAATATAAAAAGCAATGTATGTAAGGTGGTTGATTTAAAAAAAAAAAAATAAATAAAAAAATAAAAAAACATTTACTGGAACTGACTTCAAATAATTTGAGTTTCTTGCATACATTTTTTAATATCATGAGGTGTGTGTGTATGTATGTATGTATGTATGTATGTATGTATGTATAGATAGATAGATAGATAGATAGATAGATAGATAGATAGTGAAATGGAGAGAGAGGAAGAGAGAGAGTAATGTGCTTTCGTGGACTACTGTCTTCTGGCTAATTCGGTTTTTTTGCACAGACACTGAAAAATGTCAGAGGCTGCCACCCACTCAAAGGCCCTCAGAAAAGATCAGGGGTCACTGAGCTAAGAGACTAAAATCTGTTACACTACTCCATTTTTATCTGGCCAAGAATGACTAGAATTATTACACTTCTGATTTGTCCTCTTTTTTTTTTTTTTTTTTTTTTTGGTCTAAAAATTATGCAGAAAAAATGAGCTAGTCCAAAGCCAAAAGGCCATGTCATGTAATAATCATAACCAGACAAACACTGCACTTTCGAATGAAATCTTTTCTTGTTTCTTGTCACTCACGTTAACCGTAACTAATCAGATTTCACACCGATTTATTCCGCGTACACTCGGATCAGACCGGACGGTGTTAGCTGTCGTATGTTGTACACATCGCATGCTTATGGAAAGTAGCTGTGACAGTACAGATCTGATAGTAGGAAAGCCTGATGCTCAGACATTTAGGAATTTAGAAACAGAGGTCATGGATTTGATCCTGATCTGGGATTTGATCAGGAAAATACACTGGGAACATTGGGCTTGAAATGCATCTGCTACTACTATACTTCTTTCTGGTGATTTGATGCCACTTTTGTACTATAAGCATAAGAGGAGTGCAGTAATGCTCATACATGTCCGTTTAATAACACTGAAGATGGAAATAAATTCATTTAGAGGAACAGTTTGGAAAGGGATGACATGGCACAAATAACAACATGCATTCACATGACCAAAATGTTCAAATAGGTGCACAGTAGAGAAAGCTAACGTAACGGTGAATGCTTTTTTCCCCATTTTTGAATATTTTTTTTCCCCATTTCTCCTATCATATGACACAGCTACCAATTTTGGAGGCGGAAGTCTAACACGTGCTTCCTCCGAGACAGGTGAAACCAGCCAACTTCATCTTTTCAAACTTCTGCTCATGTTGCATCACAGGATAGCGTAACTCTCTTGGAAGGAAGTGCTGTCTGCCCTCACAGATGTCCGCGATTGGCTAGCGTCACTGTGATTGATAGGGGAGAGAGAGTATAACATCCCTCAGAGAGAACAGCCAGTTTCTCTACCCAGAGAGAACGGCCAGTTTTGCTCTCTTGGACCTCTGGCCACAGGTGGCTGTTTCATCGTTAGGATTGGAATTTGCGCTCCATGGATGGTAGACTGAATGCTCTTCCATTGCTCCACTCAAGCTTCACTCATTGACTGATAGTGATATGCTTTGAGGATATTTCCTATGTACAGGGGTGGACAAATTATTTATTTATTAGCTAGCTCACTAGGCAAGTAAAAACTCCAGAGTTCTGCCTAGCACATGTTTTGGTTGCCCGAAAACGTCACGTGTGTTAACGTAATGTGACATATGGCACAATGTACATATCATATGGCGAGCTAGGCTTCTAGTTAAGTGCATTAATACAGACTAAAGAAAGGGGGGAAAATTCGTTTTTTTTTTAAAATCATGTAGCACATTGTGTTTTTCCCTCAACAAAAGGTCAGCTAGTCATTGGCCACAGTTTTGGCTATGAGTTGCAGTGTTCTGTCCTGTTATTGCTCATAAAAGAAGCACTAATTAATCCTAGGAAAAATCATTTGGCCGTGAGCCAGATTGGCTCAGTCGATGTGTGTAGTGCAGCATGTAGCCTGTATGTGGATGTGGAAGAAATAGTTACAGCATTAAAGTGTGTGAGTTTTAACCAAATGAGTTTGCTACCAATTGAAAATACTTTCTTTTTTTTTCTTTTTTTTGGAAAGTCAATAAGGAGTAGGGTTTTTCCCCCTAGTCAATGAACTTACTTGTCCATTGGGCAGTGCAGAGACTATACATCTTTTTCTTTATTTCTGTCCTTTTTTTCTCTCTTCAGGGGTCAAAACACAGTGCTTATAACTGTCTTGGAATTGTTAGTATTTTTCTTCTTCTTCTGATTTTGATTCGGTGCTAGAAGGTGATAGACCATAGGTCATTGAAGCATGTGATTTTCTCACATGGTGCAGATTTCCCTCCAGTACTCTCCAGTACTCAGTGACTTAAAGACACACTCATTGGTGTGATGGTGGCTCTGTAGCACAGGGTTTTACACTTTGGCCCATGTGTCATGAACCATAAAACAAAATTCTGTTTTTACCCGATTACTTGTGTTCTCCCAAAGAAAAAAAGCCCCAAGAACTTTTTTCTCTCCACCCACTTCGATTTCGAGCTAATTTACATAAAATGTGAATCATACTTTTCCGAGCTAGTTTGATTTTTGGCCTATTTTCACGAAATTGGCGTCCAGCTACCCAGCACAGTGTGAAACTCAATAAACCGTGTAACTATTGTGATATTTTAAGCAGTTGTCCGGATATGACAGTTTAATGCCTCAGTGTCCATCTGGTTGTGAACCAGCGTCGCTCAGAGCTTCCTCCTGCCTGATGGAGCCTCGTGTCAGTCTGTTAGTGTGTGCGCCGTAAAGCACCAGGATCAGCTGAATGACAGGACGTCTGCACGATGACGGATTCGCGCGCGTGAGAATGGGCTCGAGCAGGTGGTGTTTGTGTAGTGTAGTATCACAGCAGCTCAGCTCTGCTCAACCTCAATCTCGCACTCCGATCTCTGTTTGATTGCTCGCAGTATCGTACGTTTGTTTGACCGCTTGTAAGAATGACTAAGCGTCTAGTGAGAGAAATCGAGTGGGAAGGCAACTGTGCACACAGTTTATACAAGTGTTTGAAAGCTTGGCACACACACACACATACGCACACACCCTGCTTTTGGAGCCGTGTCCTTTTTCCAGGTGAACACACACACACACTTCATCTATTTATTCACAGACATTTTGCTGTGTTAATTGTCTTCAAAGGCTCCAGTCTGGTTATTTACTTTGAGATGATTTTTTGTTCAAAAACAGATTGTTTTATTCATTTCCACTGAAGCATCTTTAATCAGTTCTTCAGAAATTATACTGTAATGGAAATGATGATAATCTTTTATCTGGAGTAGTGTAGAGTAGATTGCACATCATATGTTTTTTCCATTTATAGTTACATTTAATGTTGTGGAACGTCTACGAAACAGATGAGTTCTGCTGCCAGTGTGTGTCTGTGTGAACGGCTGTGTGCTTGTTTTAATGCGTCTGTTAGAACTGGGTGTGGCCGAAACACTCGACCTCGATCATTAGGACACATACACATACTTCTGGCCATATGGTGTAAATGTTTTGAGTCCCCTAATTTCATGTCTGAGTTGAGTTGCTGGTAAGATTAAATGAGATCTAATGGCACTCTCAGGAAAAACAGGTCCAACTCTTTACCATTACTTGTCACAGTAGTGCTAGGTTAAGTCTTCTGTACTGTACTCTTACTATGCAATAAGCTATAATTCTAACTACAGAAGAAAATAATGAAGTTAGCAGAAATATAATTCTACAGAAAGCCCAGTGTGAACATCGCAACCCAGATTTTACAGTGGTGGGATATTGCATTACTTTTTGCTCCTCATCCAAGGGGAATTTGTCAAGGGCGTGTTAGCAACAGTGTTGGACCGCAGTCCAGGAGTGTCCATGTTTAGCCAAGTGAGAGTGTGTGAGAGTACATGTCTCAGAACAGCAGACTGACCAAAACCACATTCATTTTGGTATTTCTTCCTGGTAGAGCTGACCTTGGTCAACCGTCTCCTTGTCTTTGGGGTATCCGTGGCAACGTGTCGCCATGGCAGGGCGTACATGGTCAGTCAGGTGGTGCTGTGCGTTAACAATTCTGTGAGCTTATTCTCTATGGCCTGTACCTCAAAATGATCACAGTTACACTAAAGCACACACACACACACACACACACACACACACACACACACACACACACACACACACACACACGGTCTGTGTGTGTTGCTAGGACTCATGTTTTGGAAGGTGCTGGTAGGAGGGTGTATACTTGGGGGATAGTATTTCCAGGGCCGTACTCTGATCCTAAGGCTGTTCTCTGATAAGGGGTGCCTCTGTGTGTGGGTGTTTGTTTGAGTGTGTGTGTGTGTGTGTGTGTGTGTGTGTGAGAGAGAGAGAGAGAGAGAGAGAGAGAGAGAGAGAGAGAGAGAGAGATGGAAAGTGTGAGAGGCAGTGCACCGCTTGAACTAGTCATTGGGAGGAGACCGGGTCAAATACTTTACATTCTGATACAATGAGCAGGACGAGGCGGAACATACTGCAGAACTGGGAACACACACACACACACACACACACACACACACACACACAGCAAAGCTGCTTTTCCAGTGTATTTTTCCATTGACGTATCCAAGGTGTCAGTGTGTTTCTATGGACAGCTGTAATGGCTGAGATTGTCCGTGTGTGTACCAGTGGTGACTGCGCACTAAAACAGGACCTGGATTATGTGAAAGAAATCCATGACGCTAATAAAGAAAAGAGTTCGTGTGAGTTCATATGATAAAGACTACTACTAATATAAATGTTTTGTAGTAAATTTTGTACTAAATATAGCAAATCTTTTTTGTTTTGTTTTGTTTTGTTTGTTTTATTGACGGTCCAGCTCTGAATAAGTTGATGAGAGTTCACTATGCACAAGGCGTGGGATAGATAGACTTTCAGGGCGGGCAGACAGGCTGAGTATTTGAGGTCTAAGACTTTGCTGTCTGTGCAATAAAGAAAACAATTTAAAAATCCGTATTACTGCTCATTGTTATTACTAACTGGATTGTAGGTACGGCCACTCTCATGGCACAAAGTAGCACTCATGCAGCCCATATTGCTGCTGTCAGTCTTTAATTGCCACTTTCTCTGTCCATACTGCAGTTCTCACAGACTCTCAGCCTGTACTGCAGTATGTACTGCTACTCTTTCAGCCCACAACACAAGTCTCGCAGCCTGTACTGCTGCTCTGGCAGCCTGTCCTGAAACTCCGTAATCCATACTGCCATTGTTGCAACCCGCAACACCTTTCAGGAGTACTGCTGCTCTCAGGACCCACACTGGCACTCACAACCTGTACTGACACGCTCGCGGTCTGAACTGCTGCTCTAACGGTTCACAGCACTACTCTTACAGCCCGTACTGCCACTCACACACACACACACACACACACACACACACACACACACACACACCTTTCACTACCGATCACCAGAGACACTGCAGCTATTGAAAGTCAGCCATTATTCAGCTGGAACCACTTCAGGTCAGCGATCAGCAAATAAAGTGCTATGCTTATAACGCCGTTCGTGTATCTGTAAAACAGTGTTTTGTGTGTGTGTGTAACACTATTCAGTATTCACGAGTGTTAATAGTATGTCATTATTTCATAACGAGATGATTTAATTACCTCAGTGTGTGTACATGTGTGAAGAAGGCTCTGTCCTTCAGCCAGTACCAGCTTTTTGCAGAGCGTATTACATTTCAATCCATTCATTTCCTGTTCATGTGTCTGCCAGCACTGCTGAGACTTACAGTCTCACACACATACACACACACAGAGAGAGAGAGAGAGAGAGAGAGAGAGAGAGAGAGAGAGAGAGAGGGAGAGGGGGGGCAGGCTTGACAGAGAGAGGGGGTAGTGGGATGCTGAAAAAGAGAGCAGGATGGAGGGACAAGAAGGTTTGGTAGATTAGAGGATTAACCAAGTCCTTCTTTCTGTTCTCTCTCTCTCTTTCTCTCCCTGTCTTTCACTGACACACACACACACACACACTCTTCATCTCTCTCCCTCTCCTGACTTAGCTGTGATGCAGTGTGCATATGTTTGTGGTTATTTATGTAGTTACTGTGTCAGCACTAGAATGACATCACTTCCTGCAATGGCCTCCACAACCTGACTTGCTGATATGATGACATCATCCAGTCCCACACTGCAGAGTGTTGCAGTGTAGCTGATTTGACTGCTAGTCTGTCAGATGGACTGAGACTTTTGTGTGTGTGTGTGTGAGTGTGAGTGTGTGTGTGTGTGTATGTGTGTGAGATTATTATGGGCTTGTCCTTGGTTTATCAGAGGCAGGGCAAACTCAGCCTTGCTCAGCATTAACACAATAGATTACACTATCATGTTCCACATCATATACACACATACGCTCACTCCTGCATACTCACTCACACACCTGGAAACTGAATCTTGAATTTCCAGCCCTTTTTCATCGACACGGTCATACTGGCAGTGTCAGATCTGAAATCTCATCTTTAATGAGAGCTAATGGCCAAGGGGTCTGAGGTCAGGGTATGACAACAGGCAATAAGCTAAGCTAATGCTTTTAACAGCTAAAAACAAAGTAAGTATCGACATTGTGTGTGTGTGTGTGTGTGTGTGTGTGTGTGTGTAATGGCTGTCTGTAGTCTGTTAGTGATGTGTAAATATCATCTCCAGAAATATATCCTGCGCAGATGTCATCTGTGTTACTTAGACATATCACCACATCTGGTTACATAATGGATCTCCTCCTGAACTGGTCAAAACCCAGACTGGTTCCTGGCTCTGTGTGTGTGTGTGTGTGTGTGTGTGTGTGTGTGTGTGTGTGTGTGGTTCTTCCTCTCAAACCCACACAGCACACTCTGTATTCTTGCTTATTTTATTAGTTCTTTGTCTGTTTCTACTTTGTTTTCCTTTTTTTTATTTTTATTTTGCTCCATGATTTATTAACATGGTTTAATAGCTGGCGCTGCTCTGAAAGGTTGCAGCCTGCTGAGTCATTTAGGATCATTTCTTTTTCTCTTTCTGACATGGGGCTTCAGAGGAACGTGGAGCACGGAGCAGTAGGAAAGATAGGAAATGGAAATGGAAATGAAGAGTTTGATTAATTCTCTCGAATTTGCATAAAAACCAATAATGGTGTTCAGCCAATAAAGAGTAAGCGAAGTACTCAGGAACTTAATTACAGACTTCACCAGTACTCCAGGAGAAGCTTAAATTAGAGGCTTTCCTTCACATTGTTAAAAACCTTAAAAACCTGTTTCTTCACGTGAAGGGTTTTCCCTCCCACAGCTCACATGCAGCGTCTCAGGCTGTTGTATCCGAAGTGACATTCTGACAGCTGTTGAAAACTTTGCACCTGGTCATAAATTAGTGTCTGAATGGAAGAAGTGTTTGACAGCTGAAGCAGTTTGTCAGCCTCCATCACCTGCTTTCTCTCTTCCTCTTACTCACTTTTCCTTTTTTCATACTTTTCACTGAGCAAGATGAAATTTTTGCATCCCTGTTTGCAATATCCCTATTTACGGTAACATACGCTGATCAGCCGTAACATGAAAACCACTGACAGGTGAAGTGAGTAACATTGATTTATCTCATTACAGTGGCACCTCTGAAGGGGTGGGATGTATTAGGCTGCAAGTGAACAGTTCTCGAAGTGTTGGAAGCAGGAAAAATTTGCCAGCTGAGCGACTTTGACAAGGGACAAATTGTGATGGCTTGACAACTGGGTCAGAGCATCTCCAAAACAGCAGGTCTTGCAGGGTATGCAGTGGTCAGTATCTACCAAAAGTGGTCCTAAGAAGGGCAAACAGTGACCCGGCAACAGGGTCATGAGCGCCCAAGGCTCACTGATGCGCGTGGGGAGCAAAACCTGGCCCATCTGGTCCGATCCCACAGACGAGCTACTGAAAAAAGTTAATGCTAGCTGTGATAGAATGGTGTCAGAGCACACAGTGCCGAAAGCACCTTCAGTGTGCACGTGAGCATCAGAACTGGACCCTGGAGCAGTGGAAGAAGGTGGCCTGGTATGATGAATCACATTTTCTTTTATATCCTGTGGTGCTTGAGTGTCGCTGTCCTGTGGAAGGGATGGCTCCAGGATGCACTATGGGAAGAAGGCAAGCTGGCGGAGGCAGCGTGTTGCTCTAGGCAATGTTCTGCTGTTCTGCTAATATATCCCACCCTCATTGTAATGAGATAATCAATCTCATGTGTGTATATATATAAACACACCGGGGGGTGAATACTTATGGAAGGTACTGTACTTTCGATATGTCCTGATATAATGAATTGATGCACCTCTGCCAGCCAATCAGAAATGAGTATCTTCAGGGTTGATGATGTATATCATCTAACCAGTTTTCAGCACATGATGGAGTCCTTGAAGGTCTTGCAGAAAGTTGTTCTAAATTACACTGGTACATCTCTCTCTCTCTCTCTCTCTCTCTCTCTCTCTCTCTCTCTCTCTCTCTCTCTCTCACACGCACACACATCTCTCTGACAGTCTGAGAGCCATTAGAGTCCTGGAGAAATGAGAAAAGTCAGCCAGGCATGAAGTACATTATACACTTGTGAGTTTTTATAAGACCTCATCGATTTTCTTTCTCTCACTCGCCGTAAACACCATCCCTATTCTTCCCAAAGATAATAGGTGTTCAGCCGGAACAAAGGTGTTCAGTCAGGTTGAGATCTGGTGACTGTGACTGCCAGTGCATATGATGTACATCATTTTCATCCTCATCAGACCATTCAGGGTTTGATGGGCGGAGTCATCCTGGAAGAGACCACGCCCCTCAGGACGGAAATGGTGATCACTGAACAGAAAAACTGCTGTATTGATTTGCAGTGATGCTTCCCACTAAGGGGACATGTACAAAGTGACTGTTTTTTCTGTTAATATACAGTTTATCAGCTTCTCCACACAGCAACACCTTAGTGCCCTACGTCTGTACACCTCAAGGTGTGTCAGATCATTTCTAGGCAATTTATGTCTGTACTGCTATTTGTCACTTTGCTTTGAGCAAGGTGCCCTTTGGACCCTGACACACATTCTATCACACGTCTATGCACACACATACTCCCTCTCCCTCTCTCTCTCTCTCACTCTCATTGTGTGTGTATGTGCAAATGGTGATTATTAAGGGGCTGTTCTTGGTTTAACAAGGCGGGGCAAACTCGACTCATAGTTATCTAAGTGATAGATAAACTGCTGATAAAATCTCACTCTTTTGCACACTTTCTTGCACATGCTCACGCTCGTCCACTCTCTCTCTCTCTCGCACTCTTTTTCACACTCACTCGCTTACACACTCACACACTCTCTTACACTCGGACACAATCACCTCCCACCTCTTGCACTCCCGCTCTCACTCGTACACTCGGGCACACTCACTCGCCAATCCTCCCTCATGCACTCGCACACACTCAATCGTCTACTCAAACAAGAGCTTTGCATTACTCCTTGTTTACATAATTATCTAGAATTATTTATAGAATTGTTTAGATGCCAGCACCATGTATTCATGTTTCCTCTGGAGAAACCAGGGCCAGGTTTAGCTCTAGGAATCTGCTCATTTCCTGCTGTAGAGTCATTTCTTCACAGTTCCCCAGAAACGATTGGGGGCGGAGCTTGGTGAACAGAATGTGGCTGATTGGTCCAAATTCTTACATGGCGTTTTAAAAGATCTGTGCTTCTCTAACAAGTGAATGGAGAACCTTAATCAAAATTAAGGTTTCGTAGAGTTTTTGTTTGTTTGCTTTCTAGTAAATGATGAGTTAAAAACGTTTTGGAGAGCTGCATGTGGGAAAATAAAATGTCACAGTAGTTTGTGTGCACAGCTGGATTAAAAAGCTGTGTTAATGTTAACACTGAATGTCACCTCTGTAGTTTTCACTTCTGGTAATGAATGTGAGATAAGAATCAGAACACACACACACACACACACACACACACACACACACACACACACACACACACACACAGAGTAAAATGGGAGAGTGGACTATACAGAAAATACTGAGGCAGGAAACAAATATTTGAATTGAACTCGATAAAAATAGTTGCCTGTTAAGTCTGTACTCATTTGTGCTTATGTTTATAAACTCTTATAATGCCTCATAAAGCTCCAAAAGGAATTCTAAATAATGTATGTATTAACAGTAGTTAATTATTCACTGTTTCTCATCATATCATGGCACTGTTGTTACTCGATATTCATTTCTTGTGCCAAATCACAATATTCAGTACAACAGCATTCTTTCTCGTGTGGTAGTGCTTAAATAAGAAAAGAGATAACAGGAATTAACTCATCTCATGCACATTCCAAAAGATTGAATGTATAAAAAGCATGAAGCGTTGTTTGCCAATGATTAATGGTTGTAATCATTGGCAAACTGTTGTGGTATTAGAGGAATAAAACAGTTCTGGTTGTGCTGTTGGAAGCAAATAATCCACAGTGGGGTGGTGTGATACAGCTTGGCATGAAGCAGAGTGCATTTTAGCTACCAAAGTGAATTATTTGCTTACATCATGTCCTGAACTGGTTTATTCCTCTTATACTACAGCATACCCTGTCAGTGCAGACCTGCCAACATGTACGGATTCTGCGTAGCGGATACACATTTTGACTTCCTTGTACGCTTGTACGATTTCATGC
>JAKKZN010000010.1:4518394-4528939 GCA_033441825.1 Pangasius elongatus
CCATACAGATTAGCAAAATTAAGCAGCAGCATGTTTCTAAATGTTGATAGTGTACTGACTCTGGGGTTAAGTATTAAACCTTCAGCCTCAGTTCAAAATTTTTCCACTTAACAAACAAACACATTCATTAAGGTGATATTTGTGGTCATTGTGGGTTTATTTTACGCACTGATGGTTTGGGCATTGGTTAATACAGTGTTGATTGATCAGTTAATACGAGTGTTAGTTGCTCTTGCTAATGTTACTGATGGTGTACTGAGGCTGAAGTGTATGGTTTGTGTCATGTGTTACCCGTGTACCTTTGACATTGATGTTTTTTTTTTTTTCGATTTTCTTCTTAAAAATAAAAGAAGCTTCATGTACATACACAGGTCTTGTCCATTCAATGTACAGTCAAGTCAAATCAAGTGGCTTATACAACTAGTACAGAGTGGAAAAAAACAACTTTCCTCCAGGACCACGGTGCTACATAAAACACAGAACTACAAGAGACCACACATTACTCCATAAAGCACACATGCAAACGTGTTCAAACAGCACAAGACAGTACAATAACTACTAAAACAGGACAGTAGGTACAGTGAGAGACAGTGCAGCGCCGACCAGTACACAGTTCTAGTGTGAGAGTGTCAGATGTAACAGTAGTGCAAACGAATAACAATATAATAAACTGCTGTGAATGCAAATATAACGTACTATGACATTCAGCAGATAAGCTTTTACTATATATGGGCGTAGCAGCCAGGTAGAGAGTAAAGTAATGACAAGAATTATATACAGTATTTTTATAAATACAGTAGCAGCAGAGAAAAATTGCAAAGGGAGTCAGATGGTGTTCAGTTGAGTGTGTGTGTGTGTGTGTTTGTGTGTGTGTGTGTTTGTGTGTATCAGTCCAGTCTCTGAGTATTGAGGAGTCTGATGGCTTGGGGGAAGAAACTGTTACACAGTCTGGTCATGAGGGCCCGAATGCTTCAGTACCGTTTGCCAGACGGCAGGAGGGTGAAGAGTTTGTGTGAGGGGTACACGGGGTCGTCCACAATGCTGGTGGCTTTGCGGATGCAGCATGTGGTGTAAATGTCGGTGATGGAGGGGAGAGAGACCCCGATGATCTGCTCAGCTGTTCTCACTATCCGCTGCAGGGTCTTGCATCTGAGACGATGCAATTTCCAAACCAGGCAGTGATGCAGCTGCTCAGGATGCTCTCTATAGTCCCTCTGTAGAACATGGTGAGGATGGGGGGGTGACTTTATGGCCAAGTATGGTGACCCATACTCGGAATTTGTGCATTTAACCCATCCAATTGCACACACACACACAGTAGTGAACACACACACCCGTGAACAGAGCAGTTGGGGGATCGGTGCCTTGCTCAAGTCTCACCTCAGTCGTGGTATTGAGGGTGGCAGAGAGCGCTGGTCATTCACTCCCCCCACCTACAATCCCTGCCGGACCCAAGACGCGAACCCACGACCTTCAGGTTCACCTTCGGGTTACAAGTCCGACTCTCGGACCATTAGGCCATGACTGCCCCGATGATCTTTCCTCAGCCTTCGCAGAAAGTAGAGACGCTGCTGGGCTCAACCAGGTGTTGTTCCTTCAACGATCAGTCCTCAACTAGATGTTGTCCCTTCAATGTTCATTGCTACGTCAACTACATACCATAAAAGCCCTTTCTTAAAACATCTTACTCAGGCTGCTAACCCAAGGTCAAACACATTCCTGTTCACAATAGATGGATTATAAGGAGGTTTTCATTAACACATGGATCTTGAGAACTGTTTAACATGCTCCAGTAACTCTGAAAATTACATGCCGTTCTGTTAATACGAACAGTAAGATGAGCTATAATGAAAAACCATAACTGTTACTCAACATACAGCTTGTCATCAGATCATTTCTCACCTGTCCCCCAAACACCGCGAGTTCAAATTTCAGGGGAAATCCCTCAGCCACGCAAAATTATATCGGCATCGTCAGTGCTAGCTCTCTGATTCTCGTGGCTGAGATGAATCCTGATCCAGATATGACTCACTGTCTCAAACGCCGTCGCCTGTTCTACATTCTCTCATCTACAGAAAAACAGTGCTTCATTTTGTTCTTTTTTACAAGTGCTAATCGCAACATTGAATTTATATACCTGTTTTAGTTTCCTTCACATTTTGTAAGACACTTAGACAAATGGTTAAACTATGATGTTTAAAACTCCACACAGCAAGTCGTATAGAGTAGTTCGCAAATGACATAACTGATTCCAAATACACAGCCAGTCAGAGTGTTTACACACCGACCGAATATATTTTCATTGTCTTTAAGAGGAGGAAGTCTAATGGGTGAAGTCAGTTTCGGAGAAAACACTGCTTCGTCTGCTTCTTCGTCTGTCATTCTTTGNGTGTTTGACTTGTTTTTCCATCTTTCTCTCTTTTTCTTCTAACAGTGCGAGATCGTGTCCGGACTAAAATGGAGCGAAACATCCTCGCAGAAGTCAACCACCCATTTGTGGTCAAACTGCACTATGGTGAGTCAAAGCAAGTCCCCCCACCACACACACACAAAAATAAAAGTCTTTTTATGTTATTAGCATAATGTGTGTGTGTGTGTGTGTGTGTGTGTGTGTGTGTGTGTGTGTGTGTGTGTGTGTGTGTAGCCTTTCAGACGGAGGGGAAGCTGTATTTGATTCTGGATTTTCTGCGGGGAGGTGATCTCTTCACCCGACTGTCAAAAGAGGTAGTGTTTCTCTCTCTCTCTCTCTCTCTCTCTCTGTGGACCACAAGTCTGGTTCCTCTGGTTCCTTTGGTTCCTCTGGTTCCTCGATTATCTGTACAATTGTATGCAGCTATTAAAATCTTGGGACCACACACACACACTGCATCATTCAGCTTCTTCCGTTTTTACTAGAGGGACCCTATTCTCTTGAAACCAGACCTTCCAAGTTGACTTGGGGTTCTGTAGTTGTGTGGAACTGGTGCAAGGAAGAAGCCCCTATTCTAAGATTGGCATAAAAAAGCCAGACTGAAGTGTGCAGGTGCTCACCAGCCTTTTGGAGGAGTGTTTTCTAGACAGGTTAGACAAACACTGACCTGTTTGGCCATAATAATCAGGGTGATATATGGAGGAAAAAGGCTGAGGCTTTTAATCCAAAGAACACCCTCCCTGTGAAGCATGGGGGTGGCAGGATCGTGAGGTTAGGGTGGTTTACCCGAAACTGGTGCACTTCAGATAGCGGAGGGAATTATGAGGAAGGAAAATTTTCTACAATTACTGAAAGCTCAAAACATAAACATGTACTGGGAGCAGGACAGTGATCCCAAGCATGCCTGTAAAGTTGTAACAAAATGGCTTAAAGACAAAAAAGTATAAGGAGGCCCACAAACCTGACTGAGTTACACCAGTTTTGTCAGGAGGAATGGGCAAAAACTCCTAAGTATTATAAGACGTTTGTGGAAGGCTACTCCAAGAGTGTGATTCAAGTTCAAGCCATTAAAAGGCCACTAAATACTAACGAAGTGCATGTAAACTTCTGACCCACTGAAAATCTGATCTAGTAAACAAAAGCTCAGAAAAATCTCTTAGCTATTATGATGCAATTTTATGTAAATAAAGTAGAGACCCTGATTATCTTAATAAAGGAAATGTATGGTAACATGAAACGTGTGGAATTTGAATGTGTTTAGCCTTTTGGCCTCGACTGTACACACTTCCAAACTCTAACACACTACATACACAGTTTAAAACTATCATTCACTACATCGTCACATTGTTCTCATTTCTCTTTTCACTGGAAAAAGGCACAATACTAATATTCATACTGATTTGTGTCTCTCTTGTGACTGTGTGGGTTTGTGTGTGTCTTGTGCGGCTTGTGTGTGTGTGTGTGTGTGTGTGTGTGTGTGTGTGTGTGTGTGTGTGTGTGTTTCCACGCCATCAGGTTATGTTCACGGAAGAAGACGTGAAGTTCTACCTGGCAGAACTGGCTCTGGGTCTGGATCATCTGCACGGCCTTGGCATCATCTACAGAGATCTAAAACCTGAAAAGTACAGAATACACACACACACACACACACACACACACACACACACACACACACACACACACACACACACACACACACACAGTCTCATTCTCTTATTCTCTGATTCTCTTTTCATGTCTACTTGACACTACCAGTTTACAAGGAAATATCATCTGTACCTACTGCTTTTAAGATTAAAGTTTTTTTTTGAAGTTTGGAAAAAATATTTAGTAAAGCAGAAACAAACTTATGTTTACAGACTTTGCAGACTTGTGGAGTTGAAAAAGCCGTGGTTTAGAAAAATGTAAATGTCAGAAACGGTTGAAATCATATTGAGTGTGAGGAAGCCTGCGGGGCACTAACACACACATAATGGGATAAAGTGATAGAGCAAAGCACACTCGGCACTTGTGGAATCATATTAAACTCTGTAGAAGAGAAGCAGTGAAGAAATGATTCAGCGTGATTAAATGAGTGTTACATGAGCTGGCTGTAAGTAGCGTAAGAAATATAGTGACGAATGAAACGTTGGGAGAGCAGGAGGAATTTGGAAAATAACGGGCAAGAAGAAAAGTGAGACGAAAGGAAACTGAATGAGCCAAAATTAATCAAATAATATATCATATGTAGCATACTTATATGATCTGATATAGTTATATACTTCTGTGATGTAGGTGTGTGTGTGTGTGTGTGTGTGTGTGTGTGTGTGTGGTCTCTTCAGTTACCACTGAACCTCTTTACTCTTGTTTTCATTCTCTCTTCTTGTTTTCTTAATTAATTTGTTTTTTTCTCTATAGTTCCTGCTTTTTTGCTCATTGCACTTGTTGCTGTGGTGCAGCTGCAACTCTACACACACGCGCGCGCACGCACGCACACACACACACAACTATAAAATCCTTTTTAAAATCTTATGTAACTTACGATGACTTCTAGCCTTTGAATATTAAATAAGCTATCGTGTGTGTGTGTGTGCGTGAGAGAGAGAGAGAAGGTGTGATATTCTTGCATTCACTCAACTCACCTCAACTCATTGCTCTGTTTCAGCATCCTGTTAGATGAAGAGGGGCACATCAAACTCACAGGTACACACACACACACACACACACACACTCACACACTGCATATAAACTAATGCACATATTAAACATTTCTTGTTCTTTTCACTTAAATATCCTCATTTGGTGTAAGTGCCTGATTTATTATTTTATTATATTATGTAATATTTTATTGTTGTTATCATTTTCCTTTATCCTACTATTGCTGTCTGTGAAGATCTACTAAAAAAATACTTCTTATTTGCTAAAACTTCGGCATGTCGTTTAGAATTACATTCATCACACTTGATCATCAGCTGAATGAAGTTACTGAACAGCCTTCAGAGGCAGAGAGAGAAACTTATTTGTACAAAATAATAAAAAAAAAAAAATCCCGTGGACGTCCTTTCGATTGCTTCAGATTTATTTTATGAACATACTGAAACTACTGAAATGTGAGGCTCATTAAGCAAATTTGTACAACCTTATTTATTTATTTATTTATTTATTTATTTATTTATTTATTTATTTATTTATTTATGTCTTTCAATGAACTTTCTTTCCATAGAAATAAATTACCCTGGGTTAAAATTTACATGTAGAAATGTCTTCTTCTTCCTATTAACAGCACTTTTCCCGGTTTAATAAAAACCACAGAGTAAGGTTATTGAGCTTTAAACATATTTAAGTCATGTGCACGGTAAATACAATAATAATCTCTAAATAATACCTGGTAATAGCTATAAGGATCTTCGTGTATACAGCACAGACCCGACTATGAGAATCACAATTCTAAGCGATTATTAGATTATCAGGACACGCCTAGTTCTGAGCCTCCTGTAGTTTTTCAGCACTGCTTAACGGTTTGTAGTTCTTCATGATTGTATTTTCATTCCTCTTGTTTTCACACCTCACACGCTACTTTGTACTTCATTACTGTGACATTTGTGTGTGATTCACTTTTGCCTTTATGCAGATTTCGGGTTGTGTAAGGAGTCCATAGACCATGAGAAGAAGGCCTACTCGTTCTGTGGGACGGTGGAGTACATGGCCCCCGAGGTGGTGAACAGGCAGGGCCACATCCACAGCGCCGACTGGTGGTCGTTCGGGGTACTAATGGTACGCTGGCCTTATTCGACTTGTTCATACAACTGATGGTCCGATAAAAACGTTACACTAAACATGAGCATGGTCAGAAGCGACTGTGAGAAATTGTAGGAGTTGGAAAAATCAATAATGCTCTACTATAAAAGTCTTCCAGATCATTCATATAGTGTGTGTGTGTGTGTGTGTGTCCAGTTTGAGATGCTCACAGGATCTCTGCCGTTCCAAGGGAAGGACCGTAAGGAAACAATGAACCTCATCCTGAAGTAAGCAGAAATTTTACTCTATGGAAGAAAGCAAATGAATCAGAAACAGTTGTGGTGAGGCTCTCGTCTCGTCTTCATACAGGGAAAATCCAGCCACCGCATGTTCGTTGTAAATCACACAGTAAATCTCGAGGTTTTCTTAAGTCCTCAGAATCAAATGTCGTAGCATAAATACTGAGAATGACACAAAGATTTCCGAAACGATTGCACATGTTACATGGTCAAATCCACTTTGCCCCGCCCTCCTCTTCTCTCCAAACATAATATTCATTATTCATCTTGCATTTTTAGATAAGCCTCCTTTTAAAGGAAAATCTAATCACCTCAACATCAGAAATATACAAAAGACTCATACGCACAACAGCTCTAAACGCGATCATGCTGTCATTCCACTGACTGATGAGCATTAGGCTGAAAACTGGAAGAAATAATGCTGTTTAGCTTTTATCTGATTTAACACACAGCTCATCAGGTAGTTACACAGCTCTTCCAGTTCACTCAGGTGTGCGTGTGTGTGTGTGTGTGTGTGTGTGTGTGTGTGTGTGTGTGTGTGTGAGTGAGCTGGAACACCTTGAAATATGAGCCACATTTCCACTGCAGAAACTTTTACAGGAACACTTTTAGTTTCTGGCCTGTAGTTCCAGGAACCTTTTGAGTTATTCATGAGGCAGGAACTATTAGGCTCTACCCTGGTGTACTGATGCATTTGTTTTTGTGTGATGGTCTGTTTGGTGTGCCTCTAGTGGCCCATCAGTTCTGGCAAGATGGACCAAAAGCTTGAAATTGAGCTTCATTTTCACACATGCAACAAAGTAATACTGCATAGAACTGCACAGTGTCAGTCTCACCCTGCTCCATGTTGACTCTGTGTGCTGAATGGTGCAGTGTACTTATTTTAAAATTGTTTCTTCTTCATTCATATTTCTGCCCTCTGTGTGCGTCTCTGTGTGCGTCTCTGTGTTTGTGTAGGGCACGGTTAGGGATGCCTCAGTTTCTAAGCGCTGAAGCTCAGAGTCTGCTAAGAGCACTGTTCAAGAGGAACCCCACCAACAGACTAGGTAATACACACACACACACACACACACACACACACACACACACACACACACACACTTACTGTCCTTGTGAGAAACTTCCATTGGCATAATTAGTAAAGCAGCTCATTAATAATTAATGCTTTGCTCCACATAACCCTCACCCTAACATTAACCTCAGTAACCACAATGAAATAGTTTGGCTCTTTTAGTTAGTTATTTTTTATTATTTTTATTTTAATTAAAGCTGTAAAAACGCTGTAATGCTTCCGAGAATCGAGTGATTGTGAGGACATTTGACACAATGTTATCACTATGATGGTTCTCACTAAGAGATTATGTGCACACACACTTCTCATAGATTCAGACACACCATGCAAACAATGCGTGTGTATACGATGCATCACAAATTCAGCTTACTTTCTGATTTCTGGGTATGTCACTGACTGATCGCAGGCTCTGGGCCAGACGGCGCTGAGGAAATCAAACGTCACTCCTTCTTCTCAACCATTGACTGGAATGTAAGATTATGATTGCTCACTGATTTTATGCTTATTAACTGCAATTAGAAATAATCAGGTGGTTTTATTTTCTGCCTGTGCTGTTAAAAATATGGACGAGTTTGTCCTTTCGAGTTATAACAACATGTAAAGAGAGAGTTTCGATCAAATGGAATGAAATCTTAAATGTTGACCTAGACAGTTGTATTCCTTTATCTTTGAACACAAACTACAAGGCGAATGTAGCGAACGAACAATTCAAGCCTCGAATAGGTTTCAGTTTTGTACAGACTGCATCATCACATATTTATGTAAGGAATAAAAGAGGACAGGGCAGGCTGTAGTACGAAAATAATCAGCATCCTGAAGTGTTTTATTCCTCTTATACCACAGCAATTTTTTTCAATAAATAAAGAGCGTCATACCTTTTAACAGGAATGTCCATGAAACAACTCGGTTCCTAGTTACTCTGCATTCTGACCAATCAGATTGTGTCTGCATATCAGCTATTATGTGCTGCTGGGTTACTGACATTCTACTGACATGTCTGTCCTCTGTTTCTCTTCTCACTGTGTGTGTGCACGTGTGTGTGTGTGTGTGTGTTTCAGAAACTTTTTCGCCGAGAGATCAAGCCGCCATTTAAGCCAGCCGTGGCTCGACCGGACGACACCTTCTACTTCGACTCAGAGTTCACCTCCCGCACCCCCAAAGGTGAGAGGTCAAATGTCAAGCCTAGAAATGAAACATTAACAGGTTGTATACATTACTGTGCAAAAGTCAGAGTTTTGTTTTCAGTCTCAACTTCATTATTTAGTGGCAAACAATAACGATGGAAAAATGTACAGTATATTCATTCCATCTTCAGGTGAACAGTCATGCAGTACTTATTTATACAGCTCAGTATTTTTTTTGATTTGTATTGTATTGTATTGATTTTCTGTTAAGTACATTTCTTCATGTACCTATGAAACGGTATTATTTTTGGACCAGGTTCAAATCCGAACACGCCTCCTGTGGTCCATTAGTGCGGAGTCATGATCACTGGCCCACTCTGAAGTCATCATGACTCTGCACTGATCCCTCCACAGTGAGAACCCCAGAGCCCTTTTCTGTAACGAATAAAACCAAAAAACATTCAGGACTTAAACATTACTTTTTAGCAGTCACAAGACTCTTAAGTGAAGAAGACCCCATAAACCCATGCTCTAGTGATGAACAGATGGACTTGATTCCTTTGCTATATTCATTTAGCAGTTCACATCCTGACTTTATAAAGTAGCCTGATTGCTGAAGTGCTGCTTTCGTAGGCTTCATCACTTCAGAAAGGACCATATCTATAAAGTCTATATTATAATCTCCTGCTTGGTAATAAAGGGCTGTGAAGTGAGTCGTGTAAGCGAGTGTGCAAGATTTCTTACTGGCTCAGGTTTTTAAGTGTGTACTCTGTACTGAATTTCTACAATCGGATGGTGTGTGTTAGACTCCCCCGGTGTCCCCCCAAGTGCCGGAGCTCATCAGCTCTTCCGTGGCTTCAGTTTCGTGGCCACGGCGCTGCTGGAAGAGGAGGGCACAGAGGAGTCGGCTCCGCTCCCTCCCCACCCTGTGGTCCAGGTGAGTGCTCTGTATGTGTCAATCATCTGCTAAACCCCGCCTCCTCGCCGTCCTTCTGCTGGGTTTCAGATTCTGAGTTTTGAATTTCCTTGCTGTATTATTTTTGCTGTAGCAAAAAGGAACAGAAAGCGAAGCAGCAACCCGTTCTCTATCAGTGGTATAAAATAAACAGCGCATACAGAATAAACATCACTGGGTGCAGCAGCAGATGTGGACCCACAGGGAACACATTTAACATCATGAGCGTAAAGTTACTGTCAGTTTCCACTAGATGGAGATGTTTGTACAGGAAAATGTTCACTTTCAGCTGAATTATGTGAGAATATTTCTGCTGTGCTTTAAAGAAACAGCAAAGAGCGTAGTTTAGGCTTGGTGTAATGCAACATTAATAATATTGAAACACCCCGTGTGTGTGCATTTATTCCTTGTTGTGTATTATTAATGTTTCGTGTGTGTGTGTGTGTGTGTGTGTGTGTGTGTGAGAGCAGCAGCTGCATGGTAAGAACACTGTGTTCAGCGATGGCTACGTGCTAAAGGAGGATATCGGCATGGGATCCTTCTCTGTGTGCAAGCGTTGCATTCATAAAGCCACCAACACGGAATACGCAGTCAAGGTCTGTCCCCAGCACACACACACACACACACACACACACACACACACACACACACACACACACACACTTCAGGGTCAGGGGTTTGTAAGATTGCTCCCTGGATGTCAGTAAATGATTTATGAAGATTTGTGGTTACTGATGAGTATTAATGAGTAATGAATGTGATTTGTGCTGAAGGTCATCGATAAAACAAACACAGATCCTTCAGAAGAGATTGAGATTCTCTTGCGGTACGGCCAGCATCCCAACATCATCACAATGAAAGATGTAAGTATGAACAAACACTTCCCTTTAAAGCAGGGGTGTCCAATCTTATCCGGAAAGGGCCGGTGTGGGTGCAGGTTTTCATTCCAACCAAGCAGAAGCCACACC
>JAKKZN010000010.1:4529039-4544303 GCA_033441825.1 Pangasius elongatus
AGGTGTGGATCCTGCTTGATTGGAATGAAAACCTGCACCCACACTGGCCCTTTCCGGATAAGATTGGACACCCCTGCTTTAAAGCTTCAGCACCAAGAAAGATGGAAAACAAAATAATTATTCCGTCATACTGCTTATGTCTTGCACCTAGGTCTAACGTCATTCCTTCACCAGCTTTTCTTTTTTTCCCCTCTTGAAATGAACAAAACAAGAAATGTGGCTTGTAATGGAATGGTAAAATATAATCAGTCTTAGAGATTGCTACTATTTTGCAATAAACCTTCTCAGTACCTTCTCGCATTTAATCACATTTTCAGCGTTTAACACTGTACATCACATTAGCAGTGATACTGACGTTATTCTTTGTCATTCTTGATATTTAATTATAAAATTGAAATCATCTGGAACGCAATTGTAGAATAAATTTTTTCATTAAACTTGAACCAATGTCCACATTTTGGGCCTTTAAAAAAACACATACAACAGTGAAAACAAAATAGCATCCAATTATTAATATACCATGTTATATTAGATTAAATAACAAATGTCCAAGTAAAGAACACAAACCTGATGAAGAAACTCATCACTGCTGTCCTAATGCCATCCTCAGCTTGTCTGCCTGGAGTCTGTGAAGCTAATATCATGTAACTACTAATGCCTTTTTAGATTTTAAAGACCTGTGTGTGCAAATTGAATAAAAGTAAGTCAGCTGCTCAGGTGTGTGTGTTTGCGTGTGCAGGTGTATGACAACGGAAAGCTGGTTTTCCTGGTGACGGAGCTGATGCGAGGTGGTGAGCTGCTTGATCGAATCCTCAAACAGAAATTCTTCTCTGAGAGAGAAGCCAGCGCTGTGCTGCACACCATCACCAAGACCGTGGACTATCTGCACTCTCAGGGGGTTAGAACACACACAAATATACGCACACACACATCGGTTGTATCAACTCAGTACTTGTTTTCAGACTTCACACTCAACATTCTGAGAAAGTAAGAACACACACACACGCACACGCACACAAAATATGACATTGTTTTCACCAAGATAGATAACAGATAAATCACCTAGATTGTTATAGAATGGAACTGTGTGTGTGTCTGTGTGTTTCTGTGCATGTCTAATGCTGACTGCATTGTTTCTGCAGGTAGTGCATAGAGACCTGAAGCCCAGTAACATTCTGTATGTTGATGAATCTGGAAATCCCGAGTCTCTGCGGATCTGTGACTTCGGTTTTGCTAAACAGCTCCGTGCAGACAACGGCCTCCTGATGACTCCCTGCTACACGGCTAACTTTGTCGCTCCTGAGGTAAAGCATTGGCCAAAAATGTGCACTATTTCCTCCTTACCACAAATGCACTCAATCAGCCAATGAAAGTCTGCCTCAGTCATAATCTACTCTGGAAATATCTGCCTTAAACCACATTCAGGGCTTCAGTGACGTCATGTAGACTTACCAGTAACTTAATACATTATGAGCAAATTATATGACATTACTGAAAGTAAAGAAAGTTTGTGTGTGTTGGTATGTATAAGAAAGTGAGTATAAAAGTGTAAGTAAGTAAAGCAGAAAAAAATGCCAATAATGCACAATACTGTAAGAAATAAAACACTTGGGCGTATGCTGTTATAGGAAAATAATCAAAAACGGGTATGATGTGGCCTGACGTGAAGTAGAGTGACTGCTAATGCTATAACAGCACTTTCCAAAGTTTATTCAAGTGGGGCTTTTTTGTCATTCATCTATATAGCTTGTATACATTGGAATGAAATGTCATGTCTCCAGACAGTGGTGCAACGCACAACAGTACACGAGACTACATAAAGTGCAAATACACAACAGTGTGAGACAAGTGGCGGACAAAGAATACACAGAATAGGACAGTAAATACACAGGACGATAAATACACAGGACATGGGCTGTAAACTATTTGGTAGTCTAGCAGGAATATGTATATCTGTAGCAGCTTTCCATAAAATTCCTCTTATACCACATGAATTTGTCAATGTCTGTGTCAGAAAACTAACTTACAGCTTTGCCTCTGACTGCTGCAAAGTGCTGACACTGGAGACTCCTTCCAAAAATAAATAAATAAACAGTCTCCTCACAGAAAGCTTCACCATGTCACCAATTACACATGGTTTTTAAGAGCCGCCTCTGTGGCTTGTGCATCAAACAAGTCCCTGTGTAAGTTAGAACAAGTGCATTAATATAAATTACAGCTGTAGCTACTGTCAGAGCTGCTGTCTTAGACAATCAATCAACACCTTGTGACCAAGCACAGTGAAGAATTCAACAGCACTGTGATACAATGCATTGTAATATAATAACGTAATAGAACATGTAATAGATATGGATTAGGACGCAGTGTGACTTAGGATAATGCAAAAGGAACACAATTTTACATGGTAGCTGAACAGAAAAGATTCACTTTCTTTAATTAAGAATAAAGATAAAAAGGATAAATGTCCAGTAGCTACTTTAGCCTCATGGTTCCAGTGAAGACGCAACCACATCTTGGCTGATCGACTACATTTAAAGTGTTGATTTAACATTGCTTTAACAGTGGTCAGCTCCCAGGATTGCATAACATTGTGTGTGTGTGTGTGTGTGTGTGTGACTATAGGTGTTGAAGAGGCAGGGTTATGATGAGGCGTGTGACATTTGGAGCTTGGGAGTGTTGCTGTACACCATGTTAGCAGGGTGAGAACACCTTTTCTTACACACCACCTGTTCACTCATCACCATCCTCACACTCTGATGAATACACATGAAAACAAACATTTCACACTTGTCTGATGTCTGCTGTCTGTCTCTCTTTTCCAGTTTCACTCCTTTTGCTAATGGTCCAGAGGACACACCAGAGGAGATCCTGGGCAGGATAGGAAACGGACATTTCACCCTGACAGGAGGGAACTGGGACGCGGTGTCCGACGCAGCCAAGGTGACACATAGAGCTAGGTCAATAATCCATAGATTAGATAGAGAATGTTAATAATAATAATAAATATTGGACAGTTTTTTCTTGCTCACAAGGATAGCATGCAAACAGAATATTACCATAAATGAACTAACGGACTACATTCCCATGTAACTAAACTGAATAACACTTGCATAACTACAATGTAGATTTAGTATAGTTTGGCAAAGAATGTTAGAAATTATGGTACACCTTTAAACACACAAGTGTTGATGAGGCCTGAAGAAACAAAAGAGCTTCTAATAATACCCTTTGTCCCAAGTGACACAGTTGGGTATCTGACAGCAAAAAGCAGAGCACTCCTGCTGAAATGAGTGTGTGTGAGAAGGTGCTAATATCAGTGGTTTGAACTCAGATGAGCAGGTTATTATGTAAGGAATAAAACACTTGCATAGGAAAATAATCAGTGATGAGGTGGTGTGATGCAGCTTGACGAGGCACTGTATTACCACCCTGTATTTGTGTGTGTGCTTGTGTACATATGACTGCATAAGTACATTTGAGTATATATTTGAGTCTGTATGTGTATATATGTTTATGTCTGAGTACATCATCCTCACTGTCCACTCTTTACAGCTCCACTCATGTGTTTTAGCAGCCAGGAATGTTGTTAGCTTATTACACAGTCTTTCTTGCAAAGAAAGCATACACACACTGGCAGTGGAAAACCGTTGTTCATTTTATCATTGGTATGAATAACAATAATAAAAAACCCTAGTACAGAAGCACCAGAGAGATGTAACTATTAATCATTACTGCACTCACGGGCTTCTACTGCATCATGACATCAAGCGAAATCTGTAACGTTATCCTTCAATGCTAATCGATATGAAATGGAGAAGTAAAAATAGCTTATTTTATAGAATTATGGTAATTACTGAATGTATACCATCATGATTTAATTCAGAGTTTATCCTTCAAAATTCTGATCTAACACCAGAAGCAGGTTATAATTATATCACCATCAGAGATAATAAAGGCTTCAGTGTAAACATCCACCATATTCAGAGATAATACATTGAAATTGCATTTCCAGAACAGTAATATCTTTTACCACAACAATTCAATGATAACTTAATTTGAATAAAACAGTTATCATCCAGACACACTCTGTTTGTAGGATCTGGTGTCTGAGATGCTGCGTGTCTGCTTCGAACACACTGTGTGTAGGATCTGGTGTCTAAGATGCTGTGTGTCTGATTTAAACACACACTGTGTGTAGGATCTGGTGTCTAAGATGCTGTGTGTCTGCTTTAAACACACTGTGTATAGGATCTGGTGTCTAAGATGCTGTGTGTCTGATTTAAACACACACTGTGTGTAGGATCTGGTGTCTAAGATGCTGCGTGTCTGATTTAAACACACACTGTGTGTAGGATCTGGTGTCTAAGATGCTGTATGTCTGTTTTAAACACACACTGTGTGTAGGATCTGGTGTCTAAGATGCTGCGTGTCTGATTTAAACACACACTGTGTGTAGGATCTGGTGTCTAAGATGCTGTGTGTCTGCTTTAAACACACACTGTGTGTAGGATCTGGTGTCTAAGATGCTGTATGTCTGATTTAAACACACTGTGTGTAGGATCTGGTGTCTAAGATGCTCCATGTGGACCCACATCAGAGACTAACAGCTAGGCAGGTGCTCAAGCACCCATGGATTGTGCAGAGAGATCAGCTCCCCAACAGCCAGCTGCAGCACCAGGATGCCAAGCTCGTCAAGGTAAATCCTTCCGTCCTTACACACCAACCCCTGAACCCTAAACATTCAGCCAGGGACAGCAGGACTGTGAACTGGGGCTACTGAGCACATGCACAGCTGGCTACTACGGGCCCTCAGCGATCATAGATGCTCATAATGGATGTGTAAAGTAGTAGTAGTCCATCCCTTCCTTCAGCTGACACTTACATACTGCAGCTCTCTTCCTAACTACAAAAGCTCAATCCCCATAAGTCTTGCTGTCTCAGCCCACCCACTAGCGCCATTTATCAGAATAATGTCCTTATTTGTCAGCATTTGGCCGTGGCACCATCAAACAGGTTTTCCCTGACCACTACACATTTATTTCTCTCTCTCTCTCTCTCTCTCTCTCTCTCTCTCTCTCTCTCTCTCTCTCTCTCTCTGTGACAGGGGGCAATGGCTGCCACCTACTCAGCCCTGAAGAGTTCCCAGCCAACCCCTGAACTCAAACCCATTGAGTCCTCGTTTCTCGCCCAGAGACGTGTCAAAAAGCTACCCTCCACCTCTCTGTAGATACACAGAGAGCACTACGGAGAGAGAGAGAAGGAGAGCACCACTGAACGGAACAAAAGCAGTACTGTATGAAATCCTCTCTGAAGCTCTGTGGACTGAAAATGCTCTCTTCACCTCGCACGTGCCATCAGCAGGCTCACAGAGCTTAGACAAGCTGTCAATCAGAGTAAACAGTGGCTGTGATTGGCAGATGGAGATTGGAGTGCTGGGATTTCAGTGTTCCATAAAGATGTGTGTCTGTGTGTATGTCTGTGTGTGTGTGTGTGTGTGTGTGTGTGTGTGTGTGTGTGTGTGTGTGTGTGTGTGTGTGTGTGTGTGTGTCCATGTGTGTGTAGGAGAGTGCCAGATAGAGATACAGGCTCCAATTAGGACGCAGTCAATATTGGTGGCCTGTTTGTGCTCCTGCTGTTCTGTTTCTTTCATTTCTGTTTATTCGTCTATGATGTGGGTCTTTTCCTGTACGCTTGCTTTGTTTAATGTAAATGGCTAAATCAGTTTGATCATGACTTCGAGTCTGGAACACAGAGACTATACACAGCCTGGGAATGTTTGAAACCTTTTTTTTTCCCCCCCGAGACAACGCATCCATTGCCATGGATATAGAAGCATGAGAGTTGAGACTCTGACCAAGTGCATTATGGGTACAGGGGGTAGTTTTGCATGACTGCTGATGTGTAAAATGCCGTGTCGTTGCTTCTCCATGCTGCACATTGCTTTGTGACGCACTTTTGCACAGGGTTCAGGCTGTTCCTGTGTGCTTTCTTGCTTTTTTTAATTGTATGAAAACAGGATGATGATGATGACGATGATGAATAATTAAATCTCCCAAGCCCAGGCTCTGTAGTGGCATGCTAAAGTCTTGTATTCTTTGACGCCGTGATTTTTCTGGTTATTGACTGCTGTCATCTGTGTGTTCATCGTTGCTTGGTTGCTTATGATTCTGTTGTTTTTGTTCATTCCGTCAAAGAAAAGTAAAATAATTTTATAAAAGCATGCTGGGCACAATTGAGAAAAAGGTAAGAGCCAGAGAAGTGACTGCAGGTCTCTGTTTTTTTTTTGTTTTTGTTTTTTTTTTTTATATAATCTGTTCTTTTTGTGTTCAGATGCCAGTCGTGAAAGTGTATGGATTGGTAATTAGCTGTCACACACACTTTGAACAGTAGAGGCTTCCTTCCCAGACTCAAGTATCTGAGTCTCTGATGATCTCAGATGATCTGCAAAGCTGCAGCGACAGTCACCAAACAAAAGGTGTCGAAAGAAAGACGTTGCTAACTCCTCCCACCTCTCCTCGTTTTCTGCTAAATGTAGACACCCGCAGGCATAAACACACACTGACTTTAGGAAGGACAGGCATGCTGTCAGATTCTATCTTTTGACACAGACATTTTCAAAATTATCATCTGCCTAGCGCTCGTGTCGAAACAGTCTGAAAATAGTCTGAACTGGAAACGATTCACGGCTTTAGCTGTCATTTTGACCAGGCAGGAGGGACCGTTTTCTCACAGACCCACGTTTTCACATTTCACATATTTAATACCCATTTTTCCAAAAACATTCATTTAGGTTGTTTGATTTGTCCCAGAAATTGAATCATTTAGGAGTGATTCGATATGAAATGTTACGTAGTGAAGCAAATGGCTCAAACTGAAAATGTAAATAATGATTCACTGTAAAAGTGGTTCAGTTTAGGTAATGAATCACTCCTATATGACTCCCTGATGAGCCTCTTACACATAGCTGTTTGCTTTTCATACTGAATTGCTTATCACTAAATGACTCACTGATTCAGCAAAGGACATGATTAGATGTAGATATTGAATCACTCTTTAACAACCCTGTGGTCATATAGTTAAAGAAAGAGCGGCGTGAGACAGAGCAGTGTGTGACAGCTGGTGGTGTTTCAGGGCAGAGTAACTATGTGAAGCTCCTTTGTACTGTATATGTTGTTAAAGTATATTATAAATATATATATATATATATTCCTGTGTTCAGAAGAGATTTGTTTCTGAAGTTTGGTCTAAAACTTCTTTCCTTCTATATGCTTCAGAGATTTGATCTAATGTGGCACTTGCTTTGTTCATGTCTTCTGAAAAAATAAGTGTCTCTTTCTTTACTTTAGGAAAGACGGGGATTTATTTGATGTGGGCTGCTGAAATAGGTTGTAACACTGATCCTGGGGGGTGTAAGGTGCTTTTCTGTGTGTGTGTGTTTGTATGCGTGTGCACGTGTTGTTGGGATGACCGTCTTCAAGCGTGTATGTTCTCGTTCTCTGAAGAACCAGAGTCAGGCCTGTGTTCGGTTCCTGATGCCTTTCTATTAAACTCAGTTTTTCTGCCCTCCACTTTCTCTGTCCCTGTGTCTGTTCTGTTGCCTTTCTGCGGCTCAGACTTGTACATGGAGTCACATGGTATAAGCTGATAATCTGCTATGTCAATCCATGTTGCGTGTAGCCTGCTCTTTCTTCATTTTAGTGATGATGTTGCAATTTAACTACAAAAAGTAAAGAGGAAAAAATACAGCCTTCTAACGCTTCATGAGACAAACCAAAGGAAGAGAAAATACACAACTTGTGGATTTTGCCCATTGCCTGACTCAGGATTTGAACCTTAGGTGCCATCACTTTTAAACAAACCAAACTGTTTGTTTATTCACATTTAATATGAACTCCTCAGAACAGAGACGGCTCAAAACCAAAATGTGAAGTGATGCACAGAAAAAGTTATACGTTTAATATAAGATTATTTACGTGTCACTGACAGTTTCATCGGAGCAGTGTAATTTGTAGGCGTATGTGCAATGTGCTGCTTTTGTACTCTAATTGGTCTCTTTTTTTTATCTGATTATTGGATTAATGCTCTAAAATACTGTGCACACTTGCAGTTATATATGAGGAATTGGCTAATTTTGGTCTTTTGAAGATTAGTTTTTTGAAAATTAGGTCTATTCAATAAAAATTCTTTGAAAACTTCCCCCATTTTCACCCCTTCCAGTTCCCTCTAATCTGCCGGCTCTCCCTGATCATTCGATTCGAGAAGGGTGAAGGCTAACGTGTGATTCAGCAGAGACACATGAAGCCAGCCAACTGCATCTTTTCAAACTGCTTCTCATGCTGCATCGCAGGGCGGTGTAACACACTCACTATCTGCTCTTTTCCGCATACGTGATCTCACACGGCTAGTGATTGACAGGAGATAGAGAGCATGACGAGTATTGCCGCTTTGGTTCCCAGACACGGACGAGTGTGGCATTGTCAGGATTTGAACTTGTAATCTCCTGATGATGGGGCGAGTCCGTCTGCTATTTATACTTACATCCTTAATGGATGCGTGCAAGTTTAATATCATGTGCATATTTAGCTCTGGTACACATTAAAGGAAAACTCTAGTGATTTAAACATCTTCATCTACCACTGCTGTATACAGTAAAATGTCATTTTGAAAACTTTCCCTTTACTCAAAATTCTCCTAATGAAAATCTAAGGCAGGGCTTGTCATCTGGCAGACTGTGCTCCAGATGTGGATCCAGTATTTCAGCAGGCTGAACTGAGCACTTAAAACAAATACTGTAGCAGATAAACCTAGCTCCGTGACTGTTTTCTAACCATGAACCATGCACTTATGTAACCTATTTATCTGAAGGCTTAAAGACATTACATCTGAAAGGGGGAGTTTTCAAAGACTTTCATAGATTCTTCATTTTATTTAACATCTCTGGTCTGAATGGAGAACTGATGATATGGTTAAAAAAAAAGAAAGTGTGATGAAAACAGTGTTTGAAAGTGACTGGACAGAGAAATGTGTTTATTCTCCCAGCTTCAAATTCAAGACAGACGTCTCTGACGTCATGTGTTCAGGGTCTGTGGCTCTAGCCAGTGTGGTATCATGGAAGTGCCAAATCAAAACACAAATACTTCAAATGGTCTTATTTATTGCCATAAGCTAATCAGCATTCAGCCATGTTATTATATGTTGCTTATCCATAAGGTGCTTCAATTTTCTTCTAGCTGAATTTATATTATTTTAAAAAGCAGAATTCAGACCCAAAATGCTAAAATTGGTGGCAAAAAAATAAATAAATAAATCCTGTTTCAGTTTCTGATGACTCTGAATTAACTCTGTGTCCCGGTAATGCTAACAAACCTGAGATAAAGCGAGAGCATCAGCTAAAACAGCTTTCCTGTATCACTGCACATTTTAGTGCTTTCCCTGCACTAACACATCTGATTCAGCTCACAGAGGATGGACTGAATTCATCTCATGAGCTCACTGTGGCCTGCTGGAGTCACACACCTCAGACCTTCTCCCGCATTCCTGTAATAAGAGCAAAGACAGGGACGAAGCCTGATGCAACAGAATGATGGCCTGCTTTATTCATGCTTATGTAGCACAATATGCCACAGTGTATCCTTGGCTGTCATTTGTAAACTTCTAAAAAAAATAATAATAATAATAATAAAATAAAATAAAACTCTCTATTTGATGTGAGCATTAAATCTTTGTTTTTGTGAAGTTACGCAATGTGACGTTATTTTATTTATTTTTCTATTCTACAGCTATGTGCAGTGGTTTTCATTGGATCATGTAGAAGACCTCTGCATCACCCAGCTGCTTTTAGTATTCAGGTATTCAAAAGGCTGTGCACTGTAGCAACTCTTTCATTACAACAATCACTGATGATATACCCTCACAATCGACATGATAAAACCATGTGAGTGTTTATTTTAATCCTGCAATGAGTAAGGAGACATTTTAACAAACTCTGGATTAAAGTCGTCAGTCTGTCTAAAGCTGCCTAAAACCGTGTTAATGTGATTTCCTCACACACTAAATGTCATCAAGTTTTTTGGATAATTCTGTGCCATAGCAAAATGGACGTAAACAAAGTGATCTAATCGTTTCAGTTTGCAATCAGATCTCAGCTATGCTCCTGCGCCGCAGTCAGAATGAAAAGTCTAAATGCAGTTTTCTCCCAGACGTTACAATGCTTGAACTTCACCACACATTTGTACTCTAGCCTACACACTGTCTCTACTACAGCACAGCTTCTTTATTTATTTATTTATTTATTTTAAAAAGCTCACTATGGTGATACGAGACACCTGGAAACAATGCTTCACTACTTCTTCAGTCAAAGTGGCGGTCAGCTCACACGCAAAAACAAAATCCCCCCTGCCAGAACAGGCACATTTTTGCTGGCAGTTCTTAGTTTCACTTCACTGTCGGCAGCTCTGCGGTTGAGGTACGTGTAGACGGTAGAGCTGCATCATCCATTCTGACAGGCCTGTGGGTGTGTATGAGGTTGTGAGTGTCAGGTATGTGGGTGTTTGCGCACGCACACACTGCCAGACCTACACAATCTAATTCAAGGTAACTGTGGGAAGCTTCAGTGAATGCTGCTGAAGTTAAGGCCAAAAATCCCACTCACACTAAACTTTAGAGTAATCTTGAACTTTTCTACTTAGAGCCTCAATCCATTCAAAAGATCATAAAATATATTGTAAAGTATAATGTTAATTGCAATGTGCAAAGGGGTTTTCTGCATATATCAGCCCTGCTGAGAAAAAATATTCAGTTGGAGCTGACCAGTTACCAGCTGCCAAACCCCAACAGAGCTGGTCAAACTATTAGACCATCTTTACCAGCTGGGAAATTATTTTTTAGCTTCCTAATTACTGTGTTCATTGTCAGTAACTGCTTTAACCTGGTCAGGGTTGTGGTTAATCTGGAGCCTATCCCAGGAACACCGGGAGGCAGGAAGGCAGGAGAATTCACCCTGGATGGGATGCCAGTCCATCAGAGGGCATCGCTCACACACACACGTTAATGTTTAGTCTCAATAAGTCAGAAACTTTCTGTGTCTACTAACACAAGCTGGCGTATATGGTCTACGAGCTCAGTCTGTATTTTGGTTGCTGGTCAGAGCTGGATTTTTCAGTAAACACTTAACACACGCTATCTCCATATCTAACCACAGAGCTGAGATCAGTGTATCTGTAACACTGTTGCTGTCATGCAGAGAGCCTTTGTCTTTCTCATTTTTTAACATTTGTTCACCCAAAAACCTCTGAAGGACTATTTAAAAATATTCTGTATTTAATTACAATGTACATCAGACAACAGAAAAGGTGCAGAAATGTCTATACATTTATCCCTATAAAAATATTCACATTTTATGAACACACACATTTCTAAAAAGCCCCAATCAGGTGCCTAGCCTATTGCTTTGGTCAAACTATGTTGCATGGCCTACATTTGCATATTGGAACCTGATTGGCTGTTATAATTTATGATGAAATAACACGTCTCATGTGTTCAATACAAACTCAGTGCTAATAATTGTGCTTTCCTGATTCTTAAACAAATACAGAAGAAAAAAAAACAGCCAGAGTTATATCAGGGAAACCGAAATGCTAATATTAGCTGGATTGGGGAAGATACTGCAATCAGCATGCGTTACTGCAGTCTGAGCCACCACTTTAACTTTTATTTATCCAGAAGATTTCCATCACCAAACACTCAATGTGCTTTTCTGTGCCAAGGACAAAGTTCTCACTAACTAAACCTCAGTGTCGAATAGCACGATGATCGTATCATGGCTAACATTAGCATTGTGTGTCAGAAGCGTATGAATCACATAGAGGGGCTCTCAAGCTTCTTGTGTCTAGACAGTATTGATCTTTATCGTTTACAGGAAGAAGCTTCTGTGGGTCTTACTTTTAACTGAAAGATGATCAGGGTGCAGACAGTAGTTATATAGGCATTATCCTGGAAAGTAATAAATTAAAGCTGACACGTTCATGGATTTTTTTTTAATTTTATCTGTTTACTCGTTGTAAGTTCATTAGCTTTGTCACTCTGGATAAGACAAGTAACCCAGGAGAGAAAGAAAGATAGTGCTCATCTTCTCTTTCCTCTCTTACAGGAAACAGGACAGACAAACCGAACACATTACACATTATACGTTTTAGCTGTTTAAAGTTACATTTAATGTACCCACTTTAGTCGTTCCTNTTTTATGTGTAGCATCTGCCATACAAGTCCCTGTGAATTTCCTGTTACTACAGAAATGATAACAGTACAATCAGTGCAAAAATATAAACATTCCGTCAGAACTGCTGTAACAGAAAATTAACCAGTCTCTTCTGACACCAGATTTGAGAATTCAAGTGTTGTGCTATGTTTAGATATTGTAACAGGTTGAGTGTTGAGGACAGGAGAGAATGGCAGCTAAAGAAAACATTTCCAGTATTCAGAGAAATGACAGTATCACTGACGTAAGAGACAAATAGTCATTTTCACAACAGGTTTGTTGATTGCTGTAATTTTTTGAACATTTAAGCGGTGTCCATTTAAGACCGACCTTCTTGAAAACTATTCTAGCACAAATCATTTCATATCTGCACTCCAGTTGCAGTGTAATATGTCATTTAATATCATCCCTTTTGAAAATGTGACCTTTAAAGCAGATACTGTACCAAAAACTGATATGAGCTGTGCAGTTATCATGCTGTTTATTTTTCATACACTGTGAGTCACTATTAAGATGAATGTGCTTCTGCCTCCTGCTCCTTCATCTATCAGTGCCAGTGTCTGTTACTTAGCAACACGAGAGTCGAGCCACATCACCAAATGTTACGTTTGAAAGTGGTCCAGCACACACTCGGCTATTTCTGACCCACTCTGAGGAGGATGACGGAGAGACAGGAGAGGATGATTAATACAGAGCTGTGATGCTGATGGTGATAGTGATATGATGACTCTGTTGCTAAGGGCAAAGAAAATATGGACGTGGAAAGAAAGAGGAAATTTGGAGCACAACCTCTTGAGAAAGGGCAGATAAACCCAGGCAGTCTCTGAGGTAGGAGGTTTTACGATAGGAAAGTAAGACGGATGGAGAGAATGGATATTGTTTGGGGGAGAACAGAGAGTGAATAGAGGAGGGAGAGCTAATGCTGCTGTCCTATCAGGAGCAGTTGCCTCATCAGCTGCATCCAATGGCAACAGAGCAGGCTGATTCAGTGCAGGGAAGCTGCTCTGCTGCTGTTATTAATGAATGGAGCGTCTCTCTGCTAACATCACACCACTCCTCATCCCTCTCTCTCTCTTCTCTCCATCTCTCTGCGGAGGTGAACTACCTACTCACTACCTTTGGTAACAAGCAAATAACATCTCTGTCGCAAAATGAAGAAGCAGCAGCAAGAGGATGAGAGCGCTGATGGCACTCCATCCTGTACAGCTCCAAAATCTTCCTCTTCCTCATCTGCCCTGGTTCCACCGCCAACCCGGAGATCCATCTCTATGGGTGACTTCCGTCGCTCCCAGCCTGGTTCCGAGACGCCGTCTGCCCCCGCCACAGCACCGTCCTCCAAACTGGTGACTCCAAGCTCGAGCATGGAGTTTGAGGCTGCTCGACGGCGCCTGCTGGAGGTCGAGGAACGGCGGCGTGTCATCCAGGAAATGGAGCGCCGCCTGGAAGAGCTGCATGAGGTGTTCGTTCGCTCGGAGCGTGAAGCAGTTGAGCATGGTGAGCTGGTGGCGCGAGTGGCAACCACTGCTCAGCAGAGTGAGCTTTATGTTTCTGAAAACTCTCAGCGCCTGAAGAAGGGGCTGCGCTTCAAAAGGCATCGGCCCACCATCATCTTCTCATCCATGCTGGGTCTCAGGACATGTCTGCCATGGCCCGTCAAACTCAAATAGCAGTGGACGAGAAGAACTCTCTCCGGTCTCATCTAAGGGAAACTGTTTCAGAAAGCCATAAACATTTAAGGTTCGTTCTTCACGTGGTGTCTCGTCTGAGGACAGGGATGAGAACGCTCATGAGTCCTGCTGCTTTAATGTGAGACGCCGAAGCTTTGCTGCCGTGTGAGACACCACAATACTGCTCAGAGATCTGTGTGTATGTATGTGTGGGAGATGCTTCACTGTCTTTGTGTGTGTGTGTTTTTTAAATGTCTTTGTTATTGAACAGACAGAAACTCAGAGGTGCTGTGAAACTGCATGGGAGGTCATATGACATTACGGTGGACAGAGAGCTCTCAAAACTCCAAACTCTCTCTTTTTCTATAAGAAACACTTTGCCTACAGCCTCAAATAGTGTAGAGTTGACGTCAGACCTGTGTCCTCAAGTCATGTTGTGCATCATTTGTGGCGGTTGTTATGGATGCTGCACTTCTCTCTTGGGTGCAGAACCTGGACACAGGGGAAGGAGCTCTCGTCACCTCACGTGTGGCCTCCTGTACTGTCTCTGCTGCCTAGAAACTCTTCTACTTTCTGTTCGCTTCAGAATGTACGGTAATACCAACAGAACCTCCAGCCTAACGACTAATAGTCATTCATGTTGCTGCTTTATCTTAGGCTGGATTTCTAGAAGGTTCTACTTTTAGTTAGTGACACAAGGACCTATGAACAGTTTATATATCATGTGCTTCTTCTTTTTTTTATGTTTAGGGTTTAAACGTTCAGGTATAAGATGAAAACACAGGTGCAAAAGATCATAAGTGGTTTCTGGGTGCATTTTCAGGTGTACTTATATGTTGGCCGGTTCAACAGGGTCGATATGAACTCACTCTAAGCACCAACGCTGCATTTCTAACTATATCTGTTGTCTTCTGAGTATTGTCTTTCATAACAATCAAAATCAGCAAGCTGTTAGAACCCAGTCCTATACGCTTTTTGATTTTTTGGGTCAGAACGTGATCTCTTTGTGTCTGGTGCACATGTCTCCTTGTGTGGGGAAATAACTGTTTATATTCTGTTCAGCTCAGGAGAAAGTCACTAGGGATTTCCATTCTTGGCAAGTGCAGGTTAGGACAGGATGGTTCTGTACTTCAGAGAGAGAGAGAGCATACTAATTTCACTGTTTAATGAGCAGAATAAGCTTTATGGGAGCTGGATTTGTGGGGTTGTTACAATTTGAGATGATCTACTCTCCTCCATGTGAGTCTCCTTTGTGCGGAAATCCACTTGTGCCTGTGTAAATAGATAAATGCTTCCTGGATTATCCTCAGCTTCAAGACACTAACCGTGCACTTTGATTAG